>JABUQX010110332.1:0-20732 GCA_015478945.1 Trachelipus rathkii | reverse complement strand
GCAGCATATATATAGCAGTATATATATATATATATATATATATATAGTAGTGAAAGAGTAGGAGTATATATATATATATAAGTGAGTATATATGAGTATATATATATATGAGGCAGAGGGTTAAGGCTATGCTATATATATATATATATATAGTATATAGCATATATATATATATGAGTAAGAGTATATATATATATATATATATATATATATAGAGAGAGTATTATATATATATAGCAGTACAGCATATATATATATATATATATATATATATACACTGTAGAGTTGTGCAACTGAAGCTGAAGAGAAATTCTCCTCAAACATTGAAAAGGAAAGGCTCGTGACGATTTTTTAAGTTTTTAAGGTTTGTTTGTTTTTTTATTTTATGCTATGAATGTATGGTTTCAAGACATATATATATATATATATATATATATATATATGAGCAGTTATATATATATATATATGATGATATATATTATTATAGTATAGCATAAAGATATAAGCGTGATATATGGCGTTATGATATATATATGGTATATATGCGTTATATATATATAAGGCGTTATGCTATATATGAGGAGTAATTCTTTCTTTTTCTTTTCTTTTCACCTTCCTCTTCTTTACCTCCCAAGAGATTCGTAAAGTGGCAAAAGCTGCAGCCAAAGTACTGGCAAAGCAGTAGGGAGAAATATGACAAACGTCGAAAAGAAGCTCCAGCCTACCGCCCCCCTGTAAATTATTAATTAGTGAGATTTCGTCACAGCATTGCAGCACCACCCTAGATCATAGGGACCGCGACGGACCACTATGGTAAATCGTTCATGGGTGGCGGTTCGATATCCCTGGCCCAGGTGGGCCACAACCATGCCCCATACAAAAACCCCTGCCATTCTCTCTCCTATCATGAAAACTTATTCGCCCTGCCAACTCACATTTCTCTCTTCCTGGCGATATTCGTTCACCGACTCAATCCACTTCCTTTCGGCCTCCCCCAGCCGGTCAGTTCCCCCAAATCATCACCACCATACATCCGCTGAATCAACTCGGACTATCACTCATCCTTTTCCAATTACGAATCTCCAAAACTTACCCTCAAACATAATTTTTCATTTATTCTCTCGTTTACCCCCTTTCTTCACACCACACCACTTTCTCCAATACGTTCATTCCTCTCTTTATCAATTCTTCTCACACCTAGCACAATTCCCTAAGATTGTCCATCTGAACATATTTAGCTTTTTAGATCTATACTTTCTTATTCCAGACCATAGTCTCACTACCAAACAATAACACAGGGTAACAACATACCTCATGTAAGACCCTTAGCACACTTCAAGATTTATCCCTTTGCATTCACCTCAACGATTTAATTGCACCAGCCACCTTCCTGCTATTCACAACTTTCCTTACTACACTCTTGCATCGTCCGTTCCCTTCTCATACCCAACATATACCCCAAATATTTAAACTCAGACACTTGTTCTAGCTGCTCACTATCTAACATAATCTCACACTCCGTGAGGTCCACCACAACCATAACCCTATTTCTGCTATCTGCTGCCGGATTAAGCCCTCCTTTTACACACTCCTGCCAAATCTCTACCAATCCTCCCAAACTCTCTCAGATTCGCCACACAGAACCAAATCATCTGCATATAATAGGTAGGCACCCCCTCCACTATCTCCATTCTCCATCACTAACACCATTTCCTGCCACATCCACCTCTTCTCTAATTCTTTTCATAACCCCATCCATAAGGCAAATTGAATGTAACCAAGTGAGTATAACACAACCTCTGTCTTACCTCTATTAATCCCAAAACCAATCACCATTGACACCATTTATTTCCTTACACACGCCACTATCGTCATGGCATACTTTTGGATTCCATTTCAGAAGCCTAATACCACCAACACCATATATCACTAACACTCGCTATAACGCTTCCCTATTAACTCTATCATACCCCTGCAACCATAAAAACCAAATACAATTTATTCTTTCTCTCCCTCATTTTCTCAATCATTTGTTTCAATGTAAAGATTTGATCCACACATCCCCAACCACTTCTAAAGCAATCTTTACTTTTCTCACCAATCAGTCCTTCAGTCACTGACGCGCACTCTTTTCGACCAAAATACCATTATATATCTCCCTTCAACACTCAGTAAACTTATTCCCCTATAATTCCCTACAGTCTCCTTTTCTCCCTTACCCCATATAAGCAAGGGTACATATCGCTCTCCTCCAATCCCTTGAACTATACCCCTATGTCAATTTCTACAGTTCCTTTCTCCTTACCTCCCATAAGTGGCTACCATTACCGCTCTCCCTCCAATCCCTTTGGAACTATACCCTCTATAAACGCTTTATTACACAACTTCCAAATCCAATCAATCACCATCTCTCCTCCGTTCTTGATCATTTCACCAGTAATTTCATCTATACCTGAAGATTTACCATTCTTCAACTTTTTCACTCTACCCATTACCTCCTCCTTACTAATAACCTCAGCCCCAAAAAATACTCATTCCCTTTGCACCATCAAACCCACACACACATTCACTATCACCTCTTCTCTTACAATGTTAATAGCTGTGCAGATTCTCGGAAGTGTTATTTCCACACCTCCTCACAATCTACTATCAGTTACAAAAGCACCATCCCTATTCATATTCTAAGCAGATTCCCCTTATTTCATTCTTAACCTTTCGCGTGCTTCCTTCCAGAAGAGCTTCCTATTCCCCTGTAAAAGACCCCATTCATCCTCCTTCCAAACTGTTCATTTACCTCTTTGTTTTCTCCTACGTATACACCTTTGAGTTTTCCTTTCTCCTCCTTATATAATTACAAATATCTTTCTTTTTTTTGAGTCTGCATGAATTGCTTTTAGAAAATCGTCAACCACGCTTCTTTTTTTTACCTTTAACCGTTTTCATCACCTCTTCATTCACTCCACCATTCACTGTTAACATTCTTACTTCCCTACTTAGCACATCCTGACATACTCCTTTGCACTACTAACAATTGCTTCCTTCATTTGCCCTAGATTTGTTCAGTATCAATCCTGTTCACATTGGAACTGCTCTTTACTAGCGAAAGCGCTCTTACATACTTAACTCTTATTATCTTGCTCACTTAACTTCTCACCTAATTTTACCTACTTCCTTCGTATCACCTTCCTCTCTCCATCCAAGTCCTCTCCCACTAACTTAATTTTTCATAGAACAAGGAAAGGAGGATGATTATGTGATTTCTAAACGAATAAATCTTTTTTCATCCAACACATATTTCAAATTGTCTAACAACCTCTCCACTAATTTTCGGTCTTTCGTGATAATTTCGGCGGTTCCTATGGCTTCCTCTGTCATTAATTCAACCTAGTATACTTATGGATACTCTTGTGTTTAAAGAAAGTATTACTTACACACATACCTTCTCTCTTTCACAGAAATCAATCACCTTCCTACCATTCTCTCTTCTTTCTCCCGCCACCCCAAAAACCACCTGTTATACCCATCCCTTTTGATCACCTATCCAACCATTCGGGTCCCCAAAACTATCAATCTGAAGCTCCTACCTACCCCATCCAGAACATATCATTCAGATTATCCAAAAATCGTACTCTCTTCAACGTTTCCCCTCAGATGGACCATATGTCACAACCAATACCTTGACCTTTTCAAACTTAAATTTAACCATTAGAATTCTAGGACCCACACACATCAAAGTCTACCATAGCTTCATACCACAGGTCACTCATCAAATTTGCAACTCTTCTCTTCCTCTCTCATTCTCTTCCACACCAGCACGTACACATTTCACCATCACACCACTTAGTTTCACCTTTTCCTTTCATCTTTGTTTCAGTCACAGCGTGCAAATCAAATTAAATTTGCCCTTCTTAAATACATCCATCACCCTCTCTCCTCTTTCTCTCAACATTTATTCCTCGGACATTCCATGTACCCATACGATTCACACAGTTTCTTGCCGAAAGATAGAAGGCCGTTTACGGCGATCACGACCTTCTCCGAGGCCTGTATTAGCATTTCCTGGCAAGAAATAGATGGTAGTAGGCAGCTAACTCCAACTATCAATGTCCCTAAGTCGGCTCCTGGGTACACACGCAGTACACGATGTGGGCACCTCTTTCTCCCCCACACACAGGGATATGAGTAGTAAGGATGTCTGTGATAAAGAGGGTGGATTGAAAGAATGGAAAATTTATGAAAATGAGGGGAAAGAAAGAAGGTTGAAAGAAAGTGCATGTGGTAAATGCTAATGCACGAATGTATAACAAATGCACATACACGTGCTGGGGGTCGGAGGGTTCACACAAAGACCCATCTGCATTGGTTCTCACAGCTATGCCATGCCCAAGTTAACAAGAACATAACACCACTATGAGAATCAAATACAATTCCTTAAAATATATATATATATATATATATGCATGGAGGTATATGGTTATAGTTATTATATAAGGTTGTTATATTATATATATATATATGTTAAGGTTATTATATTATATGTTATATGTTATATATACATATATATGTTATTATTATATATATATATTTCTCTTTCTTCTTTCTTCACCTTCCTTTCTCTTTGCCCCAAGATTGTGGGTAAGCCAGCCAAGCATCGGAAAAGAAAAAGCAGTAGGAGAACATGACAAACGTCGAAAAAGAAAGCCCAGCCTTACCGCCCCCTCTGTACCATTAATTAGTGAGAGCTCGTCACGGACAGAAAATCCACCCTAGAGCTTCACGGGACCGCGACGGACCACCACTATGGTAAATCGTCAATGTAAGGGTTCATCCCTGGGCCCAGAGGATATATATATGCTAAGTTGCATAAGGTTATGTTACAGCAGTTATGAGCAGTATATGGGTTAAGGTTAGTTATATATATAAGAAGAAAGAGCATAAGGTTACTATGGTATATATTAAGTTAAGGTTATTATATATATATATATATATATATATAAATAAAGATTAATGGTATATATATATATGGTTAACATTAATATTATTATGTTATATATATATATATATATATATATACATAGTAAGAAGATGTAGTATATAGCAGCAGCATATGTATATATATATAAGTTATATATATATAATATATATATATAGTATATATATATATATATATGTATATATAAGTATATGGCCCTTAAAATAAGTTCTTTGATGTAGGCCTCTATATGAGTTGGATAATGATTTAAAAATCATAAACAAATGATGATTTATTCAATAAAATATAAATAACAACAGGTCTCCCCTTTATTGAGATTCTTTTTTTTTTGTAAGTTCACTGAGTAGTCACGGCCTTTTCCGCGTTTACCCCCTTTGCCAAATTCTTCTTTTGAAAAGCTTTGTAAATTGAAGCGAGTTGATTCTGCTGTTACAGACTTTTCCTGAAAGTTTAACCTTCCTGCTTGAAAAGTTGTTTTCTTATAATTCGGATTTCTTTCTTAAAAGCAAGCAAGTTGTGTGAGTCCGACTGAGTATGAGAAGAAAGTGGGAGAGAAAAGTGCTCAATAAGGCAAAGGGGAGCCTTTTATACAATTTTGCTCGCACTTATGTCAAAATCTTGGCACAAGTACAAACATAAATTTTAATTTTTACGAATAATTATGCTTTGGGATGCTACATTACTTCCCACGCTAAACACGGAGTGGTAAAGTATATAAATGCATAATATAAAAGAGATAATAATAACACAGGCCTGCATTTGAAAAATCTGTTCCTGGGGTTTTCTGAAGTGATTCCTAACGAAATTGTCCTCCTAAATTGAAATATGACATTCATTTTGCTCAATCAGGTCTGGTTTTTGAGATACAGCGCACTACTTTTAGAAATTGGGTAATTTTAAGAAAAATTCGTTATTTATATCAAAGTTATTTAATAAATTACAATTACTTGTAAACTAGGAAAAAATAAATACCGACTCAATTCGACTTTCCTTTAATTAATTTTAAACTTACAGACTACTTATGAGCCTACCCAAGACGTGCAAGAAACTATTTTCCAAAAAACAAAGTCCTTGATGATTTCCGTTTGTGAAGCGATGTTGGTTCGTCGCGTTTAAGCTAACATGTTGATGTCCCAGCGTCCTTGATATCTTGTTTCCATGGTCTTTATGTCTTGGTGAAATCTTTCACCTTGTTCCTCGCTGTAATCTCCACAGTTTGCGGGAAAATAGTCAAGATTTGAATGGAGAAAATGCATTTTTATCGACATATGCGAGCTCCCATTTTTTCGAAGCTTTTCATAAGCTCATTTACATGTGAGATATATTCTGAGCTTCTTTTATTTCCCAGAAAACCGTCAATAACTTTACTAAACGATCGCCATGCATCTTGTTCACTGGCTTCCATATTGGTGTAAAAATGTGCTTGTCTTTTAACAGAGTTCTAATTTGGGGACCGTCAAATATGCCTGCATGGAGCTTTGCATCACTGATGTGGGGGAATTTTTGCAGTAGATACTTAAAAGCTTTTCCTTCTTGCCAATATTTAAGAGTACTGCCTTCAAGCTTCTGTGAGAAGAACTGCTCTCATATCTGGGGCTCAGGTTTCACCCGGTTTTTTTGGATAAGGTCGAGTCAAAGGCAAAAAAGACTTATAAACTGTCCTGTTCTTTCTAGTTCACTTGACCCCCTATCTTTGCGGCGCGATGTTGGTGCTTTATTCTTTTCTATAGGTACCGTAGCGCCAAGTGCTGAGGGAACTTTCCACTCGCGTGCCACCATCTTTAAGACGCCCGTAGCACAAGGGTGCTGTGTCGGCACATGAGTTTTTTGTATTTACACGCAACCCAGACTAGCTCCAGTATGCTCCTTCTTCCCTGCGGGCAAGCCTGCACCCCCTGCTCCCAGAATTCTCTTCCATCTCTGTAAGCCTCTACCACCACCTCCCTCACTTTAAAGCCGGCGTCTGTGCTCATCTGCAAAATTTGCGTTAGTTTTGTTGATTTTAACACCCCTCCTTGAATAGGGCTTCTTTGCCCGTGAGCGGTGGTGATAACTAAAAATAAATATATATATATAGTAGTAGCAGCAGCATATATATATATATATATATATATAAGAAAGAAGACATAAAACTATAAACACAAGGTTGCTAAGTATAAGTATTATATAAGTATATATATATGATATATATATATATATAGAGTACACAGTATATATATATAAGCTATACATATATATATATAAATAAGTATATATATATATATATAAAAGATATATATATTTATATGCGCGGCGATGGTTATGAGCATATAAGGAGTAATTTTAATTTTTTGTTTCAATTATTTTTTGTCATTCAAATTGAATAAATACATAAATACTTCTATTTATATGTTTAAATACTTTTAAAATGTAGTTTCCATTCCTTAAAAATTTTTTTAATCAATAGAAGCAAAATTCTGTAAGAGGATTCTTTCAACTTTTTTTTTTTTTTTTTTTGGCAGACAAATCAAACTGCTGGATTTTGCGAAATCTCTACCCAAACTAGCACAGGTGCTCAAAGTGACCCGAATACGCCTCAAAAATCAGATCTACCTCCAGTGCCTTTGAGGAAGCAAAATAGGTGAGTCCTTACTGGATGATTTTTATAATTTACCATGTATACCTCTTAATTTCATTACACGAGTACAATGTAAAGTATATTAAATTCTTAATTTTTCATTGCTTTCGTGTAAAGAAATATTCATCACTATTTTCTTAAACGATTTTGCAAATATTACTAACTATTAACCACAATTTTACTATCTATCTAGGGTTAAAATGTATATTTCATTCCCTGCAGCTTAACATTACCCTTAAGTGACAAAGCTGAAGGTTCAGATTATTCTTCAGATTCTACTCCAGCTTCAGATACTTTTTATACTGCTACTTCAGTCTTAACTCCAGATGTAAGCGAACTTTTATCTCCTACTTCACCAGTTACTACTGATGAAGACTATAAACCCATCGAAGAAGAACCAGAAATGTTTCTTAAATATAAAATGCCTCTTAACCTACTTGGGGAAATGGATTGTATCACTGATATCAATTCACCTATCAAATCGGTAGTTGGACGTTTAAATTCTCCTGGTGCTTCTTGCGGTGCTGCAACATCTACTCCAAAGAGAGACATACTTGAAAATGGATATGAAGAAGAATCAAAAGACCAAGAGAGAAATATGAACAAACATACCAATACGCCATTATTCGTTGGTGCTAGTGATATGTCCAACAGAAGTGACCTAATTTATGCTTCTGATGACGTTAAGAAAGTTGATAACGTATTGGATAAGCTTCTCTTGAATGATCCAAATGATAACAGCATAATAGAAAAGGTATGCTACGATGTGTAATTTTTTTTCTTCAGGCCGTTTGGCCATGAATTTGATGTTCTTATTTTACCATATCTTCCTTATTATAATTACATCTTCAGTAAATCATTATTTGACCCTATTATTTATCTCTTCTTACAATAGCTTTCAATAAAACTTGCATATGTTTGTTTCATAGCTTTATTTTCCATATTTGTTATATATACTTTGTTACTTTTCAAAATCATGTTTTAAATCTTTATTTTTCAGCTTAATTTTAATTACCAGTAGCCATTTTTACTTCCATCCTTATTTCTAAAATATTATTGTTGCTTGTTAACAGAAAAAAGAATTGAAAAACCTTCAAAACCACTACACCGCTCTCGAGAGCGAAATTTTAGATGAATTAGTGAAAGAAAAGGTCGAAACCAAAAGTTTAGAAGAGAAAACTGAAGAAAGTAATCTTCCAAGTAGGCCACATAATTTGCCATTAGGGGATATTTTAAAGGAAGAAAGGTAAAATATAGCATGTATTTAAAATCATTTATTGATACTCGTCATAAAGAATTTTTTGTTTAGTATTCCAGTTTTCATACATAAAAATTGTAATAAGTACTTAAAATTTAAAAATAGTTTTCTCTTTTAAATTTTATTAATATTATCTTCAAGAGTTGTTATGCTCATCGAAAGAGAAGTACAAAGGAGATTAATGTCCGGAATGACGTGCCTTGAGAAGCAATGTAAAAATGAGGAACACGGATCTGGGTGTAGCTGTCATTGTGAAAAGAGAATGATTTCCAGCAGTTCACCCAATTCACTAGTGTCGTAAGTAATATACATTAAATATATATTTAATATATTTGTGAAAATGAATCGAATTATAATTGTTGAAAATTTATAATAATGTCAAATAACAATTCAAAATTTAATTTGATATGACCGTTTTTAAGTTCTGTTCCTAAATTGTTTTTCTTTTTCTTTTGTAGTGTCCCAAGAACCTTATCCCCTTCGGATATGAGACCCTTTTCAGCTATGAGTGTGAGTAAAATTAATTAAGTTTATGCTTAAATATTATCTCTTTATTATTCCTTCCACTTCTCACATATAAAGTACATTCAGTCACACTCTACTCGGAAGGAGAATAGAAAAGTCACGTAGAAGGAGCATGCAAAGTCGAAAGAAAATCCCCATCCCCTCCTCATCCCATCCAACTCTTAGTGGCGGAAGTCTCCAGACCAAAAAATCACCCAGGAACCATAATACCAACTCTGGACGGACAATACACTTGACATATCTCGCTCAATCGCTTAGAATCTCACATCCTTGAAACCATGCACCCACAAACTAGACGCAACTTAAAAACCAACCGAATGCACACCTATTATGCACTTTTCTTTCGCTTCTGCCACAACTCCACTTATTTACCTTCAGCCATAATTCTATACCCTTAACTGACACAACCCACTTTTTCTCTCGTCTGCCCAGCTCAGTACGACTTCCCACACACTCGCCCACTCATACATCCCTTAACACAAACCAACCACGCACTAATCAACCAATCCTACCATAAATACAAACCGAACCGCCTTTAATAACACCATTATCTCTCATTACGTCTTCTTACACCACACAAAGTCCTAATGCGTTTTCATTCTCATTATCAAATCCTTCTCACCTTAACACGCCCCTAAATTGCACGTCTGAACCCCACATGTATCTTTAGATCCATCCTACTAATTCCACAGCGCATAGTTTCACTAATATACATTAAATGAACACTGGTAACAGCAACCCTCATCAAGCCTTTCCTCACCCAAACTATAAGCTCCTTCAGCTATCACAACGATTTTATTGCCACGGCCATCTCCTACCATTCTCAACTTTCCAACTTCAACACTCTGCATCATCCGTCCCCTTAAATCCAACATTAGCCTAAACTATTTTAAACTCGATACAAGATACTGTCGAAGGCTCACCATACTACATATTTCACATCGCCCGACCCCTCTTTTCCTTAAGCGGTTCTTCTTTCCCCATCCTTAAAAAACCCCCCCCATTTTTTTGGGGGGCGGCCCCCTTTAAACTTTTTTATTCACATTGCTTTCAAACCCGTCTACCATCCTCTTCAAACGCTTCAGATTCGTTCAACAAAACAATCAAAACCCAATTTCACTGATTATGCGAAGTGTGTAACAAAGGTCTTATAAGGTATAGTTCCAAAGGATTGAGAAGAGTAGTAATAGTACCTTATATAAGGGTAACGGGGATAAGGGGAACTGTATGACATATCAAGGAATTAGCTTGTCGTATTATAGGCAGAAGGTATCTTGCTTGATACTCTGATTGAAATTGCGTCGAGTGACTGAGGGATTAATTGGTGAAGAAAAAGGTGCATATAGAAGTGGTAAGAAGGAGCTTAGATACAAATCTGTCCATTTTGAGAACACAAATGAAGCAGGAGAAAAATAACTTGCATTTATTTTATGTTTGAAAGAGCTTTATAATATGATTAATAGGGAAAGCTCTTGGCAGGTGTTAGCGCATATGTGGTGTTGTTGTTGAGCTTCTGAAGGAATCAAAAGTATGATATCAGCGATAGTGAAAGCGTCGAGTAAGAATTAAATCTGTCGGAAAGTGATCTTGCGTTTATATAATAGGGGCGGCGTGGGAAAAGACCGCGAGTGCGGGGCAAGTTGTTCTATGTCTCATTGGTCATTCAATCTTGTATGGAGTGGGGTATGAAAGCAATTAGAGTGAGGAGTGAAGGAGAACAGTGTTAGAATATCGAGAAACTGGAGAGAGTGGAGGTGCCATACATATGAATTTCCGTCGATTTGTTTGGGTATATCTGAATGAGATGTGTAGACTTTCTGAAACGATAAATCTTTGCAGTCAGATAACTGGAGGAAAACTTTTAAATAAACGTAGAATAAGAGCTAAAGTTCATGGTTGTCTGCAGTGGAGGACACAGCCCTCATGTGAAGTTATTTAATGAGTAAGCAGCTGGCAACAAAGGTCTGAGTTTAAATATTTAGGAATATGTTGGATGGAGAAGGGAGGAACGGATGATGCAGAGTGTAGTAGGAAAAGTTGTGAATGCAGGAAGTTGCTGGTGGAATTAAAATCGTTGGGTGGACTGCGAAAGAACTAATCTTGAGCTGCGCAAGGTCTACATCGATCCGTCATGTTGTTACCTCGTCGTTAGTGTATAGTAGTTGAGGACTTAATGTTTCTGGAATAAGAAGTCATAAATCTAAAGTCAACAATTGCTTACATGGTCAATCGTAGGGCGCTGTACGTATGACAGAAGAATTCAAATAAACGAAGCACCACTGCAACAAACCCATAATGTAGAGAGAGCGTGTGGTGTAGAAGAAACGGGTAAACATGACCAGAACCATCACAAATGCCACAACCGCTCAAAAAACCACTAGCTTCGAAATGTCATCTCGCGTCACTCGTGCCGACCAAGGCATGAATGAATAGCCATCGGCCTGGTCTAAGCGACTGCTAACTAGTGTGACAAGCCGTAATGACTACTGACGAACTCACCACCCGAACTGGAGACCGAACGAACCAATAGGATGAGTCAGTCAAAGGAATGCCCATGGAGGAGCAGAAACTGTAGAGATTTGGCCAGAGGCGCAGAAATAAAGCCGGCCACAAATAGACCAGTCGAATGAGCGGGGTTTTCGGTGAGAGGCGTTCATGATTGCTGTGGCCCACCTCCGGCCCACAAGGAATCCGAACCACACTACCACCAACAACACAACGACGAAATTTACCCCATAGTGAGGGCTTCCGTCGCCGCGGTTCTCCTGTGAAAGCTGCGAGGGTGGATTCAGTCTGTGACGAGTTTCATCCACTAATTAATGGTACAGAGGGCGAGCTAAGGCTGGGACATTTTACTTTAAGACTTTAATAGGATTCATCGTTTACTTAATTTTCTTTCCGAATGCATCGAATACTCCACCTTACCCTAAGTCTTGGGAAAAGAGAAACGATTGAAGAAGCGAATATATCAGTTTTTACTTTGCCACTTGCACTTAAATCTTAACGTAATTCAATGCACAGTAGTAATCATTTGTAAGTCTATGAAAGCTGGAGAGCCTTAATAATAATAATAATAATACAGGTTACACACTTTCTGGAAGTCAGGGAATGTCAGGGAATTTGGTCAGGGAAAGTCAGGGAACGTTTAAAATATGCTAAAGTCAGGGAAAAATTCAAAAAAGTCAGGACAAATTTTAAAATTCTCCAAACATATGAACGACATGAACTCCATGGACCAAGTTACATATTATTCCTCAAATAACTCTTTTTTTCCATTTAACTGCTATAAAATCTGCTGGAATGAGAGAATGTATTTGACTAACGTAATGAAACAGGAATGGGCTACGCAATGACAATTCCAAAACTCACTTCTATACCTCGTTCTTTCTAATTTTTAGCTCACTACTTACCTTACTATCTCTTCCTATCTCTGTTCGATAGAAGGTGTTTCCCAAGTTCATCCCGTCTGAATGGAAAGTGATTCGGTATATGGATGTGTTTAGCGACTGTCACAGCTTCATGCATTAATCTGACCTTTATATCTTTTTTCTTCTTTCTCATAAGCTTTGAGCTGTTTTGTTTTTTCTTTGCTGACGAAGGGATTTTTGATTTTGTGCAGTTGAAGGTATTATTATTTATCATTTATAAAAATAAAGGTAAAGAAAAAAAGTTTAACTTTAACACCCAGTGGTTGGACGTCAAACTGAACCCTGGTTCATTTCTGTTCACAGATCCAGAACGTGTATAAAATATATGGAAAGATTTCTTAAGTCAGAAAAATAGCCCTGCTACAACAAACACAACTAAAGCTTTCTCGCCATTAGGATCTTCACATGACAAACTGCAATGCCAGACGTGCAAAATCAAAATGACAGAAAAGTATTAGAACGATGTCCTCTGAAGTACAAAAACCTGTCCAAGGCTCTCATCATTGGATCCTAATATAGTTTTTCATCAGCCAGAACCAAGGGAAACAAATTTGAGTCTTATTGCTAGCAGCGCATGTAACAACCAAAAACTCGAATCACAGATTCTGTGCTTTGGAAATTAGAAGATTATCAAGATATAGATAGACAAGTAGTAAATGTCTCCTTAAAAAATTCAAAAATCATTTTTTGCTCATAAAATCTCCTTCTAAGAGACTTGAGGAGTTTTTTTTCTTCTATAGCACCTGAGACCACCAATGTTCATGCGAATTGCAACCACTTATCCCCTAACATTCCAGGCTGATAATTTACGCATGGAAATGCGACAGCTGGAAGGACGTTTTCTATAAAATTAAAGCAAATCTTTAGTTTGTTAGAGAATCTGAAAAGAAACCCATAGTCTGACTTCATCCAAAGAACAGCACAATGCTAAGATTCTCATGAAAGCTATTCATAACGGCTTCCTTATCACTCAAAACAATGTTACAAATGTAAGAGCTGCCCATAGAAGATATTGAAGAACATCTCAAAGACTCAAAACAGAAAGAAAAAAGAGAATAATAAGTGAAAAGAGAGATACTATCCATACAGATCAATAAACTTGAATAGCAGAGAAAGATGTAAAACTGCAAGGCTTTAACAAAGAAGACTTATATAAAACCTCAAAAACTTCATAATGCCTCTGCAGAAGAAAAAAGTCTTTAATCTAAATCTGCCCCATTTAGAACTTTGTGCACTACATAGACGCCTATTCACTACGGTATTAATGTAAGCTTTTCAATTTATTTTCTTTCGTAATAAATAAAACTGTATTCTTCTGGAAAAAATAAAAAAGGAGTGCTTGGGACGGCTATATGGAGATTACAAAAAATTAAAAATTCTATTTAAATTCATCCATGATGATGAACAATTCTAAAGTAAATTTCAATAATTTAATGTATGAACGAGTAAATAGCCAACTATGAATTAATAGAATACTTTATACACCAAAATACACGAACACGACTGTTCAGAAAATATTGCAATTTGTCAGGAAAGTCAGGCAGAAATCAATTCAAAATTTTAGTGTGAACTGTGCTCCGTAAAATAATAATAATACAAAACTAATAATAATAATAATAATAATAATAAAATAACAATCATTAAAATAATAACTAATAATAATAATAATAATAATCAATAAAATACATAATAATAATATAAAATAAAATACATAATCAATAATCAATAATAATAATAAATAATACATAATATAAAATAATACATAATACCATAATAAATAATAATAATAATAATAATAATTGAACATACTTAATAGTTTTTGCATGCAGATAAGTTGAAGAAAAAATCCTTCTTAGACTACGGAACCATTTTTTTAAAATTTTGTTTTAGGCACACTTCACTAAATTGTTGAGAACTTTAAATTTAAAAAACTATAATTCGCCTAACTTGCTGCTTATCCTCTCTAGGCCGACCTATACGCTTCATATGATGGAGCAGCTCCGGGGATCATGCTATGCAGATTCCTGAATTGACTTTACTTCTTATCCTGTACCGGTGCATTCCCCTTTGTAAGTTGGGAAAGGTTTCTCTTCCAGTCCTTTTACTAGGATGTTTTATTTTATGTTTTAAACTACTGCCGTCATTTCCTGTAATTATTTCTCTTTCTATACTCCGCATTTCACAAACATTAAGAAAAATTGACATAAATACCATTCGCTGATCTCTAAATTTCAGTAATCCATTCCCTTACATTATATTGTTTCTCATTACTGACTGCTTCATTTATGTTTCTTACATGATTTATATTTTCTTGACCCAAAACCAGATCTGAAATTTGTTCGATTTTTGCCGTATATTCTCTTTATTAAATATAAATTTTGTTGCAAAAATTATCTTTGTTGTTTGTATTTGTTTATACTGTATGCACTAATGGAAGATATGCTTAAGGAAACCATAAATAATTTATCAAGATCATACTTCTTAGGATTCATCCCAGGAGAGTGCAGAAATCAAATCTTTAGGAGAAATTGCCATATCAGCAATGAATGTGTTGAAGGGAAAGAGATGGATGAATATCATCAGAAAAGTCAAATGGGAGTTGGATGTTGAGGTTTCTCAGAAAGTCCGGTAACAGTGGCTATGTGAGAAAAAACAAAAAGAAGTAAATAAGAAGTGGGAATATTTGTAAAGTTCATCTCGAGCAGGAAGAAGTTTGATTAAGAAAAAATGAAACATGTCTGCTGGCAGATAGATTAGAAATACATTGATACAAATTATAAGGGAATTGATTTTTGAATTGCAGACTAAATTTACAAATTTGTTCGAAAAAATATTCAGACTAAATTTATATTAGCTAAGTTCTGCAGACTTGTGTTGAAAAAAATATGTTCAAAGGTCTTGGAATGTTTGAAATGTTTCTCTTTTATTTGTTTTATTTGTGATTAGTGATTACTATTCCTACGTATCTGAGGTTTTTAATGTTTATATTATAGAAGGAGAGTATGACATGACGTGTGGCATATGTATTTCCCTTCCTTCTTATGAATTGAGAGGAACTGGGCCTCATGCATACTGGGAATATCACGTAAGTAGCTAACATTATTTCTTTTTGATATTTCCTTTGGTCTGGTGTGATTTTTATATTAATTTAACGGATGATTATATATTCAGGTTCGGATTATAATTGGAAGAGATACATGGTTTATATTTAGGAGGTTTAGACGATTTAGGGAGCTTCACCTTTATATGTGCCACAAATATGGATCAGTTGTAAGTACAGAGGCAGAGTTTACACAATAATTTAATTCCTGGAGTCAATATAGCGTGTTATTCTGTTGATTTCGAATCAGCGATTGACAATCATTAAATATTCTTAAGAAAATACGATATATATCGTTAGATGAGACCAAACTTCTCGATTTATCCATTTTATATACTTTAGATTCAAGATCTTCAGATTTCCTTTTTATCTTATTGTAATATACATTCTTGGTTTTCTTCTTTTTTTTTGTGCCGGTTTGTTTTTCTGACCGACTCCAAGAAATATTTGGTATCATCTCTAACTGCGTCGAAGGAGAAGAAAGATTTAGAGGTAAATTACTTTTTGCTCTATCGTTATTTCTTATTATGGTCTTCTATTTAAATATCTTAATTACGTGCTGTTTATCATCCTACCCCACATCTAGTGGGAAACTAAGGTAGGAATAAACAAAAAAAAATGAAATTCAATTTGTTCTCTGCATATGAAATGATTTGAACTCTTTTTCAGATTTACTTGCAGCAATTAAAAGCCACTGTAATGATTATGGACTTATCATCAGCGTGTGACAGTACTACATCAAGAAACGTTGAAGCCAATTTTTCCCTTTTTCACAAGGAGTCTTCACAATCTATAGGCGTTAGCTCACAAGCTGCAGCAGCATACAAGTCGCTAATATTTTTTTTTATCTCGATATACTGATCAACCTCTAATAAGATTAAATTAATGACAAAAGAGACAAAACTTTTCTTTCAACCACGTCAAATACCTTTGGATATACTTTTATAAAGATGGTTAGTATCATTCCTATTCCTTGTATGAATGGGAGTTATTCTGTTAAATTAGATCAAATGATATGCTGACGCTCAATAATACGAAACAATAATAAAGGATTTTTTAACTTGTAAATATATGACAGTAAAAAATAATAATCAATTTTATTAAATTTTAATTATATAGGAAAAAATAAATATATTATATAAACATACTATGATACTATATATATATATAATAAGATAATATAAGATAATAATGTCATAGAAAATCACTATATTAACTATATCACTATTATATAATATATAATATATATATACTATATATATTATTATATTATATAATATATATATTATCAGTGGCGTATCCAGAATTTGGATACAGTGTAATATATATAACTATATATATATATAAATATATATATAGATATATATATAATATAATATATAATATATATTCATAATATATATATATATAATTAATAGTAATATATATATAAGTATATATATATATATAATTCTTTCCTACCAGTTACAGATTATAAATTAATATAGTATATAAATATATATATATATACTATATACTATAATTATATATATATTCATATTATATATATAATATAGATATATACTTAATTATATATATAGTATATATAGTATATATATATAACCACATTAAAATATAAATTAAAAAAAGTCGCTGTGAAAAATCGCATGTGCTTAGATTAGAGCACAATTTTAAAGTATGTTGGACGTAATAGAAAACATGAGAGCGAGAAGCGAGCGTGAAATTACACTGAAGACGGAAATATAGGGAAGTTCAATTTTTAGCCGCCACATGAAAAGCCTACTTTTTGTTGATGCGGCTAGCTACTTGTATAAATTAAGCGAATTGGGAAGTTAAGAGCATAATTTTTAATTATTTTATGAATAAATTGTGTACAAAACTATCTTCATGAACAGATATTTCCCTATATCTAAAGTTTAATCTAAAAGGAAGAACTAATTACTTTTGAGGGTGCTGCGGCGCACACCTAGCACCTTTGGAGGAAACGCCCACCTGATATAGATATAATACTATATATATATATATAAATCACGAATAATACTCATATATATATATATAACCATATATAAGATATATATATATATATATATATAATTATATATATATTAATATATATAATATAATCATATACTAATAATATCGTTTTACCTAACTTAGTTGGTATCGCTATGGTACTGACAATTTATTTTTTCCCTTGTAGTGTAGCTACTTACACATTAGCTAATAATGGTTTTTTTTTTTTTCACAAGATTTATATTATAAAATACAAAAAATTATATGGAAAAAATTGCAATAATTATTCTAAAAGGATAAGGACAGTTGATCGTAAGAGAGGTGGGAGTTTGTGGGGGAAGGGGACAGTTGTCTTCATAATATATTTATAAAACTTATCATTAGGCTAAAATTATTTTTTTTATCTCCCTCATTAAAAGATACCATCATTACGGCTATTATCTCCCTACAAGATCTTCCTAACATAATAATAAATAGTTTCATTATTATTATTAATCGTATTAGGGCATTTTGAATTGAAATTCGATTTTGAAATTACTCCAAATACTCACTGTGATAATTTATTCTCGTTATTAGTGTAAATATAGTGTACCTTTATTATTATTATAACTTATTATTATTATCTAACAATTGTTGTTGTGTTGGCAGCTTGTGCTAAGAATTGAAAATGTAAGTATTGCATAGAATTATTATCTATAAAGCAATGTTGAAGTCGGTTGTTAATGACATCAAATTTTATTTATTACATGAACAAACATTATTGTAATATTTTTATTGAATCTCCGTAATATTTTGATTGAATCTTTTTTAGTTGTAGTTAAATATGAATACAATATTATAATCTACTATATCAATAATATATATTACTATATCTAAATAAGATTTTGCCTATTTATAAAATATAATAAAGTATATTAAATGTCATTTATTAGCTATACATATATATAACTTATATATATATATCCGCTATTATATATTACCGGCTATATACTATTATACCTAGTATATCGTAGTACTAACATATATATTTACTTACTATATTATACTATATACTATATATAGATACTACCTGATAACTATAGTACTATATCTATATATATACCTCTACTACCTATATATATAAAAATACTTAATATATATATATATTCTATTACTACTATATTACTACTATATATATATAGTAATAGCTATAATAATATTATATATACAAGATATTAATATACTATCTCTATTATATACTACGATATATACCGGCTACTATATATATATATATATATATATATATAAAGATATATACTATAATATACTATTATACTATTTAGTATAATATACTATTATATTATATACGACTATCATATATATATACTAACTATATATATATATACGCTTACGTATATAATACATATATATATATTACTAGTATATATATATTCATATACACTATTACTATATATATATAATATACTATATATATAAATATATATATATATATAACTTATATATACTATATACTATATATAGTATATGACATATCATATATATATATATATATATACCATATACTATATATATACACTATTAAATATATATATATGACTATTATAATTATATATAATATATATACAATAGTATATTAGAATAAAACCTTTGTTCTCCGTGCAGTACGCACCTTGGAAAAAAAAGTGGGTGATTATATATATTATTATACTATAATATAATATAATATATATATAAATATATACTATATATATTATATATATATATATACTTATATCATATATACTATATATATAATATATATATAGTATAGAATATAATATATAATATATATAATATATATATATATATATATATATATATATATATATATATATATATATATATATATTATATAATAAATATATATATTATATAATACTAATATATATATAAATATAATATATATACATAAGATATATATAAATAAATATATATATATATATATATTATATATATATATATATATATTATATAATTATATATAGTATAATCTAACATTCATAATCTATAATATCTACCTACTAATAATACATATAATATAGTATACTATATAGATATATATATATATATATAGACTTATATATATACTATATATATATAATATATATATATAAAATCAGTATAATAAGTATATAATACTTATAGTATATATATATAATATATATAATACATATATATAATACTAATATACTATATAATATATATATATATATATATATATATATAATATATATATAACTACATATATATATTTCAAATAATAATACTACATATAATAATACTATATACTATATACTCACTATACATATATATATACTAATATATAATATATATAATATATACATATATATACATACTATTACTATATAATATATATATATATCATATTATATAATATATATATATATATTATATATATCATATACATATATATATATATAGTATATACTTATATATAATATATATATATAACTATAATATATATATATACTATTATATATATATATATAATATATATATATATTATATATATATATATATATATATATAAATATATATATATATATATATATAATAGTATAATAATAATATATATATATATTATTATTATATATATATAACTATAATATAATGAAATGGTCCATATTTTTTATGAAGAAAATGTAGATCTATCTATACTTATATTTAATACAACTTATTTTTCTATAAAAACAATTTTGAGCTTGTGTATTAATCCTATCAGCAAATACTATAAATGG
>JABUQX010110331.1:0-17500 GCA_015478945.1 Trachelipus rathkii | reverse complement strand
TTTTAACATTAAATAATTCCAAACGGTAGCTCGAAAATCCAAGGTGAAGTAAGTCACACATACATGCTCATAAATAATGAAGGAAGTTTCCTATTCTTCTTATAACATATATATATATATATATTTATATTATATATATATATATATATATATATATATATATATATATATATATATATATATATATATATATATATATATATATTTAGATGTAAAATATATATATATATATATATATATATATATATATATATATATATATATATATATATATATATATATATATATATATATATATATATATATATATATAGATATATATATAGAGAGAGAATTATCAGAACAACTTCAATCATAAATACATTATCACTGTACAGGTGTTGAAACGCTAATGATGTGCCATTTTACAGAGAAACCTATTTAATTTTGTGTGTGTGTGTGTGTGTGTGTGTGTGTGTGTGTGTGTGTGTGTGTGTGTGTGTGTGTGTGTGTGTGTGTTATCGGCCTTTAAACGATTTTTTTTAAATGTTAATTTTTACCAATTCAAGTAAATTCAAAAATGAATTAATATGGAAAAGTACAGTCCGTTGAATGGATTATTAAAACCAAATCAGTCACTTGAGTCCATTGCAATTTTAGAACCAATTACAATAAAACCCTCCATCAAGAACAAGCATAGGACCTTTCTTCAAGAAGTTTATAGAGACCGGATGTGTAGAGCATAAGAAAGGTGGCGGGCGTCCCCGACGTCTGCAGAAAAGGTTGATTCCATTCGGCAGGCCCTTTTTCGCAATCCACACAAGTCGTCGACAATTGCGTTGCAAGAGTTACAAATACTTCTTTCGACAGTGAATGAAGTCTTGCGTAAACGTTTGAAGTTTTATCCCTTCAAGTTGGAACTCTTGCAACACATTACAGATAAAGATAAGGTCGTGCGGAAGGAATTTATAATTGCTGTGGTTCACAATATCGAGGCAGATAATGATTTCCTGACAAGAATCATGTTTTCTCATGAGGCAACATTACATTTTAACAAACAACCAACCACACAAGAAGAGCAAACAAACAAACAAACAAACAAACAAACAAACAAACAAACAAACAAACAAACAAACAAACAAACAAACAAACAAACAAACAAACAAACAAACATAATGTACCCATATAAGGGTCATAAAATTATCATATCAGAGCAGAGCACATTAGAGACTGTAATAAAGTTAATGTGTGGAATGTTCTATTACATGATAGGGTGGTTGGACCATTCTTTTTCCATGAATCAACAGTGACCTCCGAAGGGTAGATTGGTATGTATGTTAGAGCTCCCTGTTCACCCCCTCCCCCGTATAATGTGGTTTCTAGAAGATGGGATGAAATGGTCCTCAGGTCCCTAAACATATAATACCAAAACAGGTGGATCGACCGTGGAGGTTCAATTCCTTGGCCGCTCAGATGTCCCTCCCGACATTACACCATGTCATGTGTTTTTTTTCTTTGGGGATTCGTCAAAGATGTTGGGTATTATTATTATTAATATTATTATTATAATTATTATTATTATTATTATTATTATTATTATTATTATTATTATTGTTGTTGTTTATTATTATTATTATTATTATTATTATTATTATTATTATTATTATTATTATTATTATTATTATTATTATTATTATTATTATTATTATTATTATTATTATTATTATTATTATTATTGTGTGTGTGTGTGTGTGTGTGTGTATTATTTCTTCTAAGAGATTCATGAAAAAAGTAATTCTATTATATAAATTTTTCAATAAAATAAAGAAAACGACAAAGTATAATAAATATTCCTTTTGAAAGAGGAGAGAGGAAAATGATATTGCGAATAAGAAGATTTAAGTTATGAAACATTTTTGTGAGGTCTTTAAGATCGGGTTTTAAATGCATGCCGGGAATTCCCATATTAAAAAAATTATTGTATTTAAATTATTAATACAAAGCGAACTTGGTACACCACACTAAATTGAATTTATGAGTTAAAATAAATTAAACCAAATATATATATATATATATATATATATATATATATATATATATATATATATATATATATATATATTTATAGTTTTTATATTTATGTATTGTTATTTGTATTTGCTGCATGTTTATTTATATATATATATCTTATAATATATATATATATATATATATATTTATATATATAGATAAAAATAACCCCGTAAGTAATTTCACTTTCACTCTTTTTGTCAGTTTGTGTTTGATGATGTGCGGAGTTACTTTGTTTAGTATGTTTTCTAGTAGTTTGGATAGTGTTGATAATAGAGAGATGGGGCGATATGATGATGGGTCAGAGGGTCTTTTTCTGGTTTTAATTTGGGTATAATGATAGCTTTTTACCAGATAGGGAGAATGAAGTTTAGGTTAATGGAGCTGTTATATGTTTATGTTAGATATGTTGAAGCGGTGTTCCCTAGGTGCTTGAGGTGTTTGTTTGAGATATTGTCTGGGCCAGTTGCAGGTGAGTTTTTGAGTTTCTTTGTTAAGTTTTCTAGGTCACTTGTGGTTATTTCTGTTGTTGGGTGGTGGTTGAGTTTTATTTTCTTGAGGGCTTTGATGCTTTTCCTGTTTTGGGGGTGTGTGGGTTTTTGACTGCTTTGCGAAGTGAGTTGCAAGAGTGTTTGCATGTTGTTTGTAGGTTTGGGTTTTTGATGGATCCATGAGTGTGTGTTTGCTGATTGGTAGAGTTTCTCAGGGTATTTATTGTCTGGCTCATCGTTTTGGGTTATTACACCCATAAATATTTATAAATTAGAAAGACCAAAATTCTAAACTTGAAAACTACATAAAAATTAAACTTTGAATAATTATTTTTAATTTATTTTTTGAATATTCTTAATTTTTTTAATTATTATTATATATTGTCCTATTTAAAAAAAAATTTATTTGAATATATGTAATCTTAAAATGTTGCAATAACTATTTAATATAAAATATACATAATAAGGTCTTAATTAGTGTTATTTTTTTAACAATTCATAACAACCGACATTTAAGAGATATTTGGTAAGTCTTTAAAAATAATAGACTTTATTTTTTTTACCTATATATCCATATTTCTAATACTTACAGCAGGAATAACTATAACGGTATCATTACCTCTCTACCATCAGACCACTAACTTTAAAACTCCTTAGGTTCTGTATTACTCTCGGTCTAATCATATATATATTATATATAATATATATATATATATATATATAATATATATATATATATAAAATTAATAATAATATATATATATATTTATATATATTTAAATATATACCTATAGTACTATATACCATTGATATATATATACTATATATATATATATATATTATAGGCCAGCATCCCGAAAAAGCCAGCATGTAACTAGAAAACTATAACATCTACAGGAAAATAAAAACATTTTGAATTCAGCAAGAATTTCATCAATGAAACTTAAAAAAAAGAAATTATTTTATTTTAATTATTATTAATAACACCTTAATATTAGTTTATAATCTAGATCTGGCCAGGCGTTACCGTGATTGACCTAGATCCCTGCAGATTAGTTCCACTAAGAGAGAGCGGAGTTACCAAATACGTATTTTATTTTTACGCTTTGCCCGAAAAATATTATTTTTTTTCATTATCCTTTTTTTAAAAGAGCGGGTTAGAGATCCGCACGGAAGGGGCACACCGAGGCCGGGGACGTCCCCCGGTCGTCCCCCATGTAGGCCGGAGAAACCCCGACTCTGTACCATCTTTAAGTTTTACCGTGAGGAATTCTTAATTTACTCGTTAAAAAAAAAAAATTCAAACATTTGGCAACTCGGTACTTCGAGCTCCTACGTAATTCTCAAAAAAACGATGCTTAAGCATACAAGCTTTCCATATTTTTAACAAATTTTAAATTTTTCGAAAATGGTTAACTCATCCCTCAAAAAAAAAAAAAAAAACATGGATAAATATGTCTCCTGCACATGAAATCGTAAACAAATGTTGTTTTTTTTATTTTCTGTAACTTATAGTTTTTTTAGTTACATCCCTGGCCTCTTCGGGATGCAGACCTATATATATTATATATATAATATATATATATATATATACTACTTATGTTAATGTCTACTAAATTTTGTTAAACTATATATATACCTGTAGTACATATATAGTATACTAGTATATATATTTAGTATTACTTAATATAATATAATATGATTCTATATACCTGATATAATAGTTATGTATAAATTCTTTTTTAATGTAGGCTCTATATGTACGATCACGCTAATAATTATAAATCTTCGTCATTTTCTTTTTTTCTTTTTTTTTCTATATACTGCTTATAATCGATACTAACAAGAAATTTAAGTCCCCATTTAAGAAGCAGGATCAAAAGTTATACAAAAGTATTGAAGCAAGATGTAAATATTTTAATCTTAGAATCGTACCTCTTGCCGTATAATCTGCTCAAACGCTACAATGGCTTATCACTGGTACGTTTGGCAAGCTACGCTACGGGACAGGTACAAAACAAAAATACAGATTACTTTCTTTCGACGCAGTGACATGAGTCCTTGCAACAGTTTGCGGCTCGTGGTTCTTGTGCAAGGTGGTGCTGCTCATTTTTTTTGCATATATATTATATATATGAGTATATATATATATATAAATATAATATATATAATAATATAATATAATATAAATAGCTTATATATATAATATAATATATATTATATCTATATATATATATATTATAATATATATATATATAATTATAATATATATAATACATATATAAAATTTATAATATATAATATATATATATCACATATATATATATAATACGTATAATATATATATAGTATACTATATATCTATATATATATATATTATATATACTATATATATACTATATATACTATATATATATATAATATATATATATATATGGTAAGAACAATTGTTCTTACCATTTTCGAACTGTGAGCGTTATGTTTCTTGAAGCAGTTCAAATTTGTTACTGATATATTATATATATATATAGTATATTTATATATATTATTATATATATATATATATATTATATATATTATATATATATATATATATAGTAATTATTATATATATATATATAATATATTATATATATTATATATTGGTTATATGAAGGGAGAGGGCAAGTAGGGGCCATTGCCCCCCCTGGAATTTCAAAGCTTTTTTACTCAGCTGAAAAAAAAATTTCAAAGCTTTTTTGCTTGTGAAAAAAAAATGTATATATATATATAAATATTATATATAATATATATATATATATATATATATATATATATATATATATAACTATAAAATATGTCTTGTATATATATTGCTATAAGTGAAATATTTTTTTTTTAATCAAAATTAAATATTATGATTATATATTATGGAAATAAGATGAGCAAGAGAGGTTTTCTCTCTAGTATCTACCCTTCCGATACGGATACACTGTCAAAAGTGCCGATTCCTGATTCCGATTCCGAAAATTTCTTAATTATAATGGTATATATATACTATATATATATAGTATATTATATATATATATAATATATATATATATTATACTAAGTATATATTATATATCAGTGGCGTACCTGGAAGATTACACTTAGAACAATAGTTAATTTTTATATATATATATATATATATTTAGTATATATATATATATATATATATAATAAATATACTATATAAATATATATATATATAAATATATAGTATACATATACTATATATATAACTATATATGTTATGCTACATATACATACGCTCACATTATATATATATATATAGGCAACACCACCCCTACGTTAACCGAATAAACAGTAGCTCGTATTTCGT
This sequence comes from Trachelipus rathkii, assembly GCA_015478945.1. Classification (NCBI taxonomy): domain Eukaryota; kingdom Metazoa; phylum Arthropoda; class Malacostraca; order Isopoda; family Trachelipodidae; genus Trachelipus; species Trachelipus rathkii. The sequence goes on along the minus strand of JABUQX010110331.1, from coordinate 11,596 downwards.
ACACAATCAATCTCCTGCCACCCCATCACTTAACCCCCCCACCCCAGACTAACGCGCCAACAGCCGCACCACGCCTGACAAACCAGGCTAAACGACCTGCTGCACGGGTACTTATTTATTTAGTAAAAATTTAATTAACCTCACGTCATTTGAATAAAACTTTTATTTATGTGTATATATAATATGAGATTGACTCTAAACGGGATATAAGCTAGCCTACCAAATTTTTGAAAGTAAAGCTGTTGTCAATTTACATAGTTAATATTTTATTGTACTATTATTTTATATAAAAATAAAACACTTACTTCTTATTATGGATTCTATTTCAATATATAAAAACTAAGCAAATATGTAACTATAAAAATTTAAAATTCAATAATCGCAACATTATTAACTTCCCTTACTTCAAAACTAGCAGTAAATACATTCATTCTTGCTACACATTTCATTTACACTGTCAGCTGGTAATGAACTGTATGCGGTACCATAGCATAGATAGAAAGTAGTATAAGATAGAGATGCTAGCTCACATAGAAGTAGCAATTGAGAGGCAGTAGCAATAAGGATAGACTAGACTAGGATGATAGATAGCAGTAGATGCATAGATAGATTAGATAGAGAGAGGAGACGACGACGGCAGAGCAGAGCGAAGAGAAGAATCGGCATCGCAGCTGCTGTCGATGCGAGACGGAAAGAGGGAGGAAAAATTTTCCATTTTTTGTCACACTTTATTTTTTAATTTGATTCTCCGATCGTCCCGGCAGCTAGGGTTTGAAAACTGGTCTAGCGCCACCCCAGGTATAATTATTCCAAACCGAAAAAAATGGCAAAACTTACGTATTTTGCCCCATAGATTAGAAATTTACTGCTTTAAGGGAACCGGGGGGTGGAACCAACAAGGTAAATTTTTCCAAAATAAAATTTAATTTATTTGTATTGTTGAATAAACTACATTTCTAATAGAGTTTGTCCTTTGTTTAAACATTTATTTTAATAAAAATAAAGTTTCTTTTTCCATTTTCATATAAAATTTATAATAAAATTTATTAAACTTTACCCAATTTTAATTGTATTTTTTATTTAAAAAGACTCAAAATATTGGGTAGGAGAAGCTACCTGCCCTACCTACCCTATGTATACGCCCCTTATATATAATTATAATATACTAATACTAATAATAATATATAAATATACCTCTATAGTATATTATTAAGTATATATACACATATATATAATATCAACTTAATAATATATAATATATAGTATATCATATACTATATAACTTATATTAATACTACTACTCATATATATATATATATATATACTATATTATTTTATATAATAATATAATACTATTATATGACTATATATTATATACTATACTATATAATATATATACTTATATATATTATATTATATAATATATACTATATATTAGAGAAGAGAGAGAGAGAGATGAGAGAGCAGAAAGAAGAGAGAGAGAAGATGAGAGAGAGATCAAATTATAATTACGTAATAAAGGAAACAATAGTCTGACAAACTGCAAACAACATGCATAATTCGGTTGTTGTTCGGCCCGAAGAACTATCATTCTAGTGCTCTAGCTTAAATTTTTTCCCCAAAATTGTTTCGTATTCCACAAAATCTTGAAATTACCCAGTACAGAAAACAAGCGGTGTGTTTCTTGATTATGCAACCACAAGTTGTAGCGTATAAAAGCGTCCACGTTGGGTCATATTTTACACCACCACATTTATCTCCTCAAAAATGTATAGGGCATGTGTGTGTTGTAAAGTGTCGGCAACAATCATGTTGGTTTGACATTTGGACTACTAACTAAAATTTGAATTGGGGTTTTGTTTCATCTAAAATAATTACCACATATTTGGAATCATTAATTTCATTCGTAATATTAAATTTACACTTTCTTTAATATTTATTAACTCCTACTTAAGAAAAAATGAAAGAATAAAAAAATAATAAATAGTTTCCACATCTTAACTGTGGCAAGCTGTGTAAACCAACTTTGTGGTTGGCGATCTTGGACAATCACCCTGGCAACACCATGGGGCCCACGAGCCCCGCCCCTATATTATACTAACTTAAATATATATATATATAATTATTAATGTAATATATTATATATAAGATAATTAAATTATAATATTATAGTTATATATATATATCATATATCATATATATCAAACTAGTCCCCCTACCAGTTCCGTAAATCCAAATCCAGGTTTGTTAATGCTTAAAATAGTTTAATTTTTCACTTCATTTTAGGTTAACATCTTTTTTTTAGTAGAACAAGTTCCCAACGAAGCAGTTACAAAAACCAGCTTTGAAAGATAAAATTAAGTTTGTACCATATATGGCAAGAAATCTCGCTTTAGCAAGAAGCAGTTCCTTTGTACTTTTGTCACAAACACCCACACAACACCACACATACAGTTAATAGTAATATACGTTATTATATATAATATAGTATAAATATATATATATATATATATATATATATGATATATAATATATATATAGATATATATATATATATATATATAATATATATATATATAATATCATAACTTATATATATATATATTGTCCATTATAGGACCTTAAGGTAAACCATCGGTTCTCTAGTACATTTTAGAACATTTATTGGCTAATTAATTTATTTATTCTTTTTTATGGTAAAGAAAAAATTAAAAAAATTTATTTGCTATAAAAGAAGCTACTCCTTTTTATTTCTTTGATTAGCTTTTCTATCCGTAAATATTTAATTATTTGTTTTCAAATATTGTTGTATATATATATAATATATTAGTAATATATAATTATATAATTATATATATAATATATATATATATATATTATATATAATTATATATATAATATATATATTATATATATATATCACGGTTAGGCTTATCGTATTATGTATAGATAGTCAGATTTTTTTAATGCTCAAAGTATGTAACTAGGGAGAACGCAGGTCCACAGTAAAAAAACAATATATTATATTTGAATCAGCCGAAATTCCATTTGATGACTTAACAACTTTTTCTTTTTTTTTTTTTGCGAAGTAAAATTTTTTTTTTTTAACTAAAGGAATACCCTAGGGTAAACCGCAAAGATGGCAGGAGTCGGGGCTCTCGGGCTCCCGGTGGACGAACGGGGGGGACTAAATCCCCCCCTTCGGGGATGGTCTCCGGAAACCCGCGCTCTTTGGTCTTTGGGGTTGCGGGGCGTTCCTCGCACCATCCCCTTCGGGGCTATGAAACGTCCCCCTCGTTGGCTCCGAGCCCCCCTAAAAGAAAAAAATTATTTTAAATTTTCCAAAACAAAACAAAAGTAATTGGTAACGTTTTTTTTATTATTTCCTCGACAGCCGACGGGGACGGAGAGGGGTGGACCGTTTCACTACGCCGGAGGGATGGTCGTGACTGGACAACCCCCCGCGGACACCCCACAAGACCAAAGAGCGTGGGCAGGTTCCGAGAGGGCATTCCCAGAAGAGGGAGGACTCTTTAGTTCCCCCCCGTCGCTCCACCGGGAGCGCGACCGAGACCCGACTCCTTGCCATCTTTGCAGTTGAATCTTTGGCAATAATTGAAATTTCGACATAAAAAATTTTTACTTCCAAAAAAAAAAAAAACAAAAAAAAAGTTAAATCGCCATCCCTTAGACATTTTCGGCTGATTCACAATATAATTTGTCTCTCTCTACTCGACTCTTGACTGCCGTCTCTAGCTACATACATGTGGCATTAAAAAATCTGAACCATATTCGTATATATATATATGTATATATGGTATATATATTAGTATATATACTATACTCACAATAATACGATAGATAATATTTCATAATGAAGCTTAATAGCTTATTAACTTACAGTGAGCACATGTACTATAAACTGATCATATACTATCATATATAGTACTCTATATATACTACTTGACTATATCTACTATTATACATACAACACTTATTCGTTTGGACACAAATTAATAAATATTTACGATACGCGAAAAAAGCACTAAAAAATCTAAATAAAAATGACACTATGGGAAATAATATACATGAGATGAGTCAATTTCTCGTAAGCACGAAAAATATAAAAACAACAAGTACAGTACTTTTTATAGCAGATCATACGAGAGTGTGGTGGAGTGGTGTGTGAGGATGCTTTGCTATAAAAATTCTTACCAACCTTTCCAATTCTATATTTATTTTCAGGACAATGCGGTTTTATCCCTTTATGGTCCCATACTAAATATTGAGACACTACATATTATATATTACTGATTTACTTGTACATTATATATTATATATAGCGTACATATATATTATATATATATATTATTAAATAGCCATATATATCATATACGCTATTGTATATACATATAAGTTTTTTAAATTTGTTCCATGCCCAAAGACAGAACTGTTACATATACATATTAATATAGTAATCTAATATAATAATAAGCGCCATATCTCCACCTTAAATAGTATTGAGGAGCGCTACCTGAATCAAACAAGAAAAACCGAATATAAAATCACGTAAAAACCGCAAAAGAACATAAATAAAAAAAAGCCAATTTATGAGCTGAAATTTATGTTTCTTTATGTTTAAAATATGAGAATGACTCAAAGCCTGAATCAGTGACACTCTTTGTACATACTATAAAACGATTTTAATATTTAATTGGTTAACTTTTAATTTTATCTTAATTTCAAAAATTTTTTATAAAAACAGGATGTGTGGATGGAATAAATTAAACAAACTCAAATATGTTTAAGAAATACATAACACTAAAAAATAGCTATATAATTTTCTTCAATACGATATAAATTTAAAATAAAATCAATTATTGTAAGCGTCTGCAGATTAATGATTGTATATGTGGGAGTTCTTTTTTTGGTTATTCCACAAACTTCTCTCCAAAGGGCACGTTACTTGGGGTAGAAACTCATGTCTTCACGAACTTTGCCTTTTTATGATTTTGGTTTATTATTATTTATTATTTATTATTACTCCGGAGTGGATTTGCTAAATTTACATTATTAATATAATTTATTCCTTATTTATTCATTATCTCATCTATTATTCTAACTTATTCCTCGATACTCTAATTATTAATTATTTATATTTATTATTTTAATTATTCCTATAAATTATTCTCAATATTCTCTTATATATTCTTTATTATAATAATCATCCCTTATTCATTACTTTATTACTTATATTTATTATTTTATATATTATATAAGATTATTATATTATTTATATTTATTTATTATCTATATATATATGTGTAGAACTTTATTTAAAGTTCCGGGGCGCGCAAAAAAATTTCAACGGGCTTCTGTAAACACTAAACCAGAAAGTTGTTCAATAAGATAACGATAAAACTGAAAAAAATAATAAGAAAGCTTTTGAAATTTTTCAAAATATAATTTAATTACTCTGTGAACTTGTGAAGCCAGATCACCTTTCTTTATATTTATTTTTTAGAGTGAATTTAATATTGAGCCTATTTTTATTTCGTCTAAAATTTGATGGCCTATTTGCTAGCAAAGGTTAATAAGTCTTGTAAAGTAAGTTTAGAGCCATGACACTCTTTTTTTGGGGGGTGATGTGTGAGTGTACACTGGCTGAAATGACACGCGTAGCGTTATCTTGTCCTAATCCGACACCCCCAGTGCCATGCAGACGCCGCCGGCTGAAGGGTCACGTCGAGATGGCGTTCTTTCCTCGGTGCCAAAAACCTTATGTACCACAAGGAATAAATGTATGTTTATTATTTCAGCCTTACAACAAAATGAAGGAAATGGACAAACTCTCTCTCGGACCGTAGGCTAATATAATCTGAGAATAGGCATTAACCCAACTCATCTCCCGATTGAGACGACTGATAGCGTCACAGTTTTTTATTGCTCCGTGGATTTTATATATCGACCGGCAAATATTCGCCTGTCCACCCTCAGCTTCTGTCATTACTCTATATACCTTAATTTTATTATTTTATTTGATTAATATTATTATGTAAATTATAATTATATTATATAATTATTAATTATATAATTATTATATATTATTATTTAATTATTTATTATTATTATTAATATATTTATTTAATTTATTCTCTCTCTCTAATTGTCATTTATTATTATTTATCATATTATTTACTGAAGAACGCCGTAAAGTAGTTATTTTACGAATACTGTGATCAAATTCTGACCAACTCTGCTGGTATGCTTTTGCATACAATAGTTTTGCAGAAAATAGCTCGAGACCTAGCAAGAATCGAAGGTTAACGACCTGTTACTGTGTGTGTCTATATTTGTTTTTAACCACGAATTTAAATTCAACAAAAAACTGCACAATTAAGTATTATATTGTTTTGTTCCCAATACTTTTTTTTGTAACCAAATCACTTTTTTCTAGTCCCTTGAGTGATCGATCATAGTGATCCTCGTGACTTACATACTTCTCTCTTTTCTTCTCTCTAATTTTCTCTCGCCTCACATACTTTACTTACTCGTCTTAGGCTAGACTCTACTCTCTCTCATAACTCTCTCTCTCTCCCTCTCTCTTATACTCTCTCTCTCTCTCCTCCTTGTCCTTCTGCTCCTCTCCTCTCTCTCTTCTCTTCTCTCTCTCTCTCTTCTCTCTCTCCTTTGTCAGCGTCTCTTCTCATCTCTCCTCTAATCTTCTCTCTCTCATCTCTCTCTCTCTCTCTCTCTCTCTCTCTCTCTCTTTACTCTTCTCTCTCTCCTCTCCTCATCTCTCTCTCTCCACTCGTCGTTACTAACAAAAAGTAAACATTATATAGGACGTGACTACTTGTTCAGGACTTCCCAAAACCATTTGTTTAGTCAGCTAATCCATAATCTGCCTTAGCGCAAAAACTAATATAATACATATATCTATAATAGTCTTCATTAAAAGGTATATATAAAAAATGATATACATTATTTATATTATTATTAATATTAATAATAATATAACGATATAATAATAATATATCCTGTATATATAATATACCTATATATATATATCTAATAAATACTCTCTCCATAATAATAGTATTACTATATCACTACTACTATAATACTCTCTCGTGATTTGATGAATATATATAAGTATAGTGTGTGATATATATACAAATATAGTATATACAAATATATATATATACCTATTTTATAGATATTTAATATATAATATATATTAGTAATAAGAGTCAACATAGTAGGAGTTTGTCGTTTTAAGGACCTCAGAACATCTGCTACGTTCAATAAGAGATGTAGGTGTAGAAAGTTAAGTTAAGATAAGTTTTTTTAAGAAAATTCTTTAGTAGCAAGATTCAGGAATCTATTCCAAGAGCTTGCCACTAAAGAATTTTTCTTAAAAACTTAACACTTAGCTATTCTGAACGTAGTAATTTCTAACTTTGAATACTTTATAGATTATTTTCTCGCGCATTGGTTTGAATAATAGAGTGATTTGACAACCTGCATATAATACCCATATATATATAATAATATATATAATATACTTATATATATTATATTATATATTATCTATATATTATATATGATATATAGTATAGCTTATCATAGTATATATATATATATATATATATATATATATATATATGTAGCTCTATTATATATCATATACCTATATATTTATATATATCTAGTATAAATATATAATTATAATATATACTACTATATATAAAGGCTTTAAAAATCCTGCTTAAAGTTATTATATTCTTACAACGTATATATACATTAATTAATAAAAAAAACAAATTTTCATTTGGCTCTTTCCCCTTCTTTTGGCTAGTGTCCTTCATATACATTTAAGCAGTAATATTAATTTTATTTAATATAAAAAATGCATGTAAAACTGATCAATTTGTTATAGAAAACATTAACTTTCTCCCAACTTACTTATTTTGACTCGCCAAAAGAATTGTTACTAAATGAGTTTCAAATTAATATCAGTTTCTTTTAAACCTGATTAATATAATAAAAGTTACCCATAAACACAAATGTACATTTTTTGTTTAAAAATTCTCATTTCTAATAAAATTAAACTTGATTGTTTTGATGTTTTTTTCACTGATTATAATAAATAAATACAGATTTTGCTGTTATAAAACTGATTTTGATACGACTATAAGAATTTTATTTTCTTTCTTTTTCTCTTTGCCTATTAATTAAATTCAAATTAGCATTTTTAATTGAAAACACTTAAAAAATATTATTAAAATGTAACCAGAAGTCCAATTACTATTCAAAGATGAAGAATCGTCAAATGTACAATTGATCTAACACAGCTGATTCTCAACTCTTTGTTTTAATACGAAACGCATATAAACACCAAATGAATTTTTCAGTGGCAAGTCGACATAAAAGAATAACAAAAAAATATTGTGATTAAACTTGCACTTTATTTGAATATAATGAAAAAGGTGTTATTAATTATAATATATATATATATACTATAATAAAAATTTATGTATATTTCTAAAAAATAATATGTAATATATATGTATATAATATATACTATAGTATATTATATTATATATATATATATATATATACTAGGTTATAATATATAGTATATATATATATATAATATTATTATTCATATATATATAATATACATATATATATAATTATATATATATATAATATATATATATTATAATTAATATATAATATATAATATTATATATATATATATATATATGTATATATATATATATATAATACATATATATTATAATATATACTATATACATTATATTATATGATGAAGAGTAAAATTATAAAAGATTCCTTTGTGTTCCTGTTTATATATATGAACACTATAGTAATATATATAATATATATTATATATATTATAGCTAAATTATATATATATATATTTAACTATATTATATTATATATATTATTATATATATATATAATTATATAATATTATTGATGTGTATATATATATATTAGGCGCGGTTTTACAGATGAAGCACAGGAGCCGGGCCTCCTCTAAAAATATATAAAGCAAATAAAGCAACTAATATAAAGAAAATATTCAAATTACATAGTTAATTAATATTAAAATAATGCTTTAATGATATACAAGGACGCTAATTGTACATTAAAAATTATTTTTTTTCTCCGAAACATTATATTCAATAATGGATTCATTGCACTGAAGGAATTTCGATTGTGTCCTCCCTAGAGAGCGTAATTATAAATGTTTTTCAAAACACTGCGTGTCATGGCAACTTAAAGAAACCTTATCTTTTTTTGTCTGTTTTGAGATTTTTCACAAGGCTTTCCTTTCGAAAACAGCCGTGAACATAACTCTTAAGTGAAATTTGGCAAGTCTACTATGTAAGTAGAAAAGAAGCTTTTGCCATTAAATATGTGAGAAACAAAATAAAAAAAAAACTAACTTTTTTTTAAATTAAATAAAAAAACTTATTTTAATTATATTATATATATATATATTAATATATATAATATATATATATTATATATATAATATATATATATATAATATAGTTATATATATATATATATATATATATATATATATATGTATAATATATAATATTATATATATTTTATTATATACTAAAATATATAGTATATATAAGATATATAATATACATATGGGATAAAAGAGTCGGTTTTTGCAGTAAATGTCAAATCATCATATTTTAGTATTTAGATCAATCGATATTATATATGGCTTCAGGCGGAGTTGGCTATTTAGTCTGAATTACAGAATGGTGTATTGAATGCATGAGCAACGATTATTAATAAAAAAAAAAATAAAAAGACCAAAAGTCCATAAGTTCTACATAAGATTTTACACATAAATTAAAATTAATGTCATGGAAAAATATTAAGACAGCATCAGTAGAAAATTTTGGGCCTAGTATAGTTGTATCTGATATATATAGGTATAGCATATATATGTGTAAGATGTGGTAATAATATTATATTATACTCATATATATGTATCTATTATCATAGGCTAATATATACTATATATATTATATATATAATTAGTTAAGTACTATATATAAGTATATGTATATATATCTAATATATATATTTATATATAGTGATACTATAATATACTATTATATTATATATTATATATATAGTATATATATATATATATTATATACTATAGTAATATATAATATATATATATTAATGTGTTTATATATATACAATAACATATATATATACAATTTTTATATAGGATATATATATATATATATAATGTTACGTTTATATTGTGTGTTATATAGATAGCTATAACAATTAAAAACAGATAATAATATAAATAAATATCTATGTCGATATATAGATATACTATATTATTTTATAATTATATATTTATATATTTTATATAATATCGCGTAATATTAAATTCTTATTTGAATTATATCAACATATATAATATATATATATAAAGCTATAATAAATATTATATTTACATAATACTCCTATACCTTTTGTCGCTGCATTCATTCCGAAGGCACAGATACAACCCTAGAGCAGACCGCAGTAGATATCACTCTGTTGGGTTCTCTCGGCCTCCTAGTGCTTGGGCGACAGGAGTCGGGGTCTTTCGTCCCCCCTCTGTCCACCATCGGAACGAAAGCTCCATCTAGTGGAAATTATGTTATCCATTGCATTTTCATATTTTTGAGTAGGGCTCTAGCGATGGTGCGGACACGAGGCGAGAACGAATTACGGTGACTCGAAAGTACCCTCCCGTCGTTCCACCTAGAGGCGGACGAGACACCCAACAAACTTGGACTTATCTATGCGGTCTACTCTAGCGTATTCGTTAGTTGTAATTTATAGAGGACGCTGAACATAAACATGTATATATATTTAGTATATAACTTATTATAAACTATATTTAATTGTTTGAAGTTGTGTTGATTTTATCAAGCTATTAATATTAACAATATATATCATTATATATCACAGTGATATGATTTTTAAATGAGTTATAAATTCAAAGTTTTAGCAATATTTGAAAGCAATATATTTTATCAATCATAAAACTATCAATTATAATAACTGTATTTCTAATAACATAAAGAATATTCTTTTGAAATGAGTTATATCATGTAATTTTATCACTGAAAGCCTATATGTCTATAATTCACATCCTGCTTGATTACTCTTATTAATGTACATAGTAAAGTCTAATGGTAACAAAAGGGATATTTAAATTAACTTACTATTATTCGGTAAAATAACAGTTGAAATATTGATAACTATCAATTCAAAGAATTCCTATTTATTGTTTTCCATTTTGCAATTTCCAATTTGTATTTCTTATTAATGTAAAATAGGATAACATATATTTATTTAGTAGTAAAAAAAACAATATAAATATATTTATAATATTAATATTATAGTTAATATTATATATTATATTATTGATTTCGACCATCGTCGAACCGTTTGTTCAAGTGGAAAACCAGGAGGAATTTGCGTGGATACTGAAATGCAGGGGAGAGGGGAAGGTCCTTCA
>JABUQX010110330.1:10000-11877 GCA_015478945.1 Trachelipus rathkii | reverse complement strand
TTATTTTTAATTTAGTATTTAAGTTAGGTAGTTAGGTAACTTTACGTAACTAAACCTAACCTAAAACAAAAAATTAAAGAAAAAAAAAATAAACTGAAATTAAGTGTGATTATATATAATATATATAATATTATATATATATATATATATATATATATTATATATATTATATATATATATATATATATTATATATATAGATAATATATATATATATATATATTATATATATAAATATATATAAGAGAAGAAGAGAGAGAAAGGAAAAGAAGAAGAGAAGGGAGAGGAAGAGAGCAGAGAGAGAGAGAGAACTCACGCACTGACACATCGTAGCGTACTGACTCCATGATTCGACGCCAAGCGACTCTAAGGCGCAAAAAAAACGTTTCTACTGATACAATCGGTTAATATGCTTAGTTATACTATGATATATAAATATATATAAATATAATATATATAATAGATATATAATATATAATATATATATATATATATATAATATATATTATAAACTACCTTTTAACTCTTTTCCCCTATTTTGCAGGCGGGTAACACGGGACCACAGGAAATCGAACTTTAACCGGCTATCCCAAACCCCAGCGGCGCCACCCAACGTGGTTCGCAGTCGAGTTTAATTCTTGCCCCCAGGCTAGATAAAACTCCAACGCTACGCGGAGGATTTGAATCAGCGTCCTCTCGTATGAGAGGCGGCGACTCAACCCCCTGCGCTACGAGGAGAGTTTTAATATAATATATATATATATATTATATATATATATATATATATATAGATATATATATATTAGTATATAATATATAATATATATATATATAAATAATATATATAATATATATATATATATACGTATATATAATATATATATATATATATTTTTTAATTTCATAAATATTGAAAAAAGTCGTTTCCCGCCTATAAATTGTAACGATGAGGCCGCCCATGATATATATATAGTATATATATATTTATATATGGAGTATATAAGATATATATAGATATATATAATAATATATATATATAATATATATATATATTATTATTATTATTTAAAATATATATATAATATATTATATATATATATTAAATTATATATATATAATATATATATATCTTATATATATATATATATATATAATATATATATATATTATATATATATATATATATATATATATATAATTATATAAATTATATATATTTATATACCTGCAATAAAACCGCAGTTCAATTTGTATAGATAAAATAAATCTCCTTGAGTGAATCTTCACTTACCAGGATTAGATCCCGGGCAGTGAGATTCACTCAAAGTATTTTATCTAATCCTGGTAAGTGAAGACTACAAGGATTATTTATCTATATATATATATACTTATATATTATATATATATTAATATATATATAATATAATATAGATATATATATATATATATATATATATAAATATATATATATATCTCTTTCTTTCTTCACCTTCCTCTTTGCCCCAAGACTGGAGGTAAGGGCGTGTCCAAGCATCGGAAAAGAAAAGCAGTAGGAGAGAATGACAAATCGAAAAGAAAAACCAGCCTTACCGCCCCCTCTGTACATTAATTAATGAGAGCTCGTCACAGACAGAAAATCCCCCCTAGAGCTTCATGGGACCGCGACGGACCCTGACTATGGTAAATCGTCAATGCAATAGGCTTCATCCCCTGGCCCAGGTGGGCCACAACCATCCCCCATACAAAACCCCGCCATTCTATCATGCACCTTAATTCTCGCCTCTGCCAAATCACATTTCTCTCCTTCAGACAATCGTTCACCGACTCAATCCACTTTCTCGTCGGTCTCCCAGCCGTCGGTCCCAACAACTCACCGTA
>JABUQX010110330.1:0-5000 GCA_015478945.1 Trachelipus rathkii | reverse complement strand
CGAGCCCACCTCAAAAGCTGCCATCTAGATAAATATAATCATAGCTGAGATTTAAATATAAGTGCAGTAATATATTTTGTTTTACGTATTATAGATTTCATTCTATGAAACTATATAATATCTATCTGACTACGATCCCTATCGTAACAAATCACATTATTTACGCCAAATATAGTATATAGACTTATACTTATTATTATATCTATCACGATCTCCTCTCCACTAACAACACACAGACCGGAACTAATATATTTCAACATTATCTGGGAAGAGAAAGGAAGGATACAGAGCACGAGAATACTATCTTATATTAACGTTAGCGGTATTAGGGTTATTTATACGAGAGTACTGAGCTATATGAGTTTATTTAAATCTAGCTGATATCTATACTCGTATATTATAATATCCTTATATATATTCAGTTATATTATACAATACTTTAAAAAAAAAAGTCATTTATTTCATTCACTGGGCAGTGCTTTTGAGGGTATGAAGGTAGACGGTAGGCAACGCCCTACCTTGTATTAGTGAACCAAAAAAATTTAAAAAGTCAGGCAATATAATATCATATAGAGAGTATAATCTTATATTATACCTCTCTAACTTTAAGTACTATAAATTATATATCATTTATATTTAACCGATCAGGTTTTGGTTAGAATATCGCTATCACGAAAGTTATATTTATATGAAAAGTATAATTATTTACCATTTTATTAATAATATCTATAGAGGTGAGATGTACTATATATCTTATTTTCAATATATTATATATATATACTTAATGAGCATATAATTCATTGATACTATATTATATATATTAATTTCATATTATATAATAATATAAATACACACTCGAGAATAAATTGTATTGATCTTTTATTACACTATATTTATATATATATCTATAATAGTATATGAGTAGCTGCAGTACTTCACTACTCAACAGCGAGATATTCACAGTTCTCTATTACTTTAAATATTTTTATTTGTGAATTAAAAAACTACTACTTGATTATATAGCGTTTCCTCTAATATATATTTACTAAATAATAATAATATAGGTTATCATAAAGTTTTATTTTTATAATTAATCATAATATATAATATTATAGAGCGAAATTATACAACTATACCTCTTTATCATATATCTCATTTAGCGGGCGAAGGGTATAATTTTAATGAGGAGGAGATCTCTTATTGTTTACTATCGAATAGTTAGAATTCCATTTACGCCTAAATAATCAATATAATATATATTATTATTATATATATTACCAACGGGCTCATGATTATCCATTTCGAAATTAATCTTTCGTTTTGATTCTTATATTAATATTAACGTAGTATATTATTATGATATTAATGTCCTTAGACATAAGGCTTTCTACAAATATTATATTGGTGATCTTCATCGGATATAAATTAAATTTATTATATACTAATTTATTAATATATCATTATAAGAATATTACTACAAACCAGTGGAGTATTGAAGAATAGGCAAGATTAAAATTATAATTATGACTTACTGTCACGAAGGCTTCCCTTGTTAAGCCGCCCGTACCCTTAAACTGTTCTCAACGTTTACTTCCGCGTTTTTGCAAGAATATAATGTAATCAGTGGTTATTTCTTGTTTACTGTCTTCGTGAGAAGTAAAAGCAGATATTAAAATATAAGTTCTCGTAGTTCTCAATGTTAAAGCTCATGGTCCCATCCTGCTGGTAAAAATGCATCCTGCCCGACTCTAGTCAGCAGGTCATTTAATGAAATAAAAATCACATAAAAAAGAAAAGAAAATTTGATTTATGTTTATAAAATAGGAGAATGAGAATTTTTCCATATATATAATAATAATAATATGTGTAAAATAAATACACTACTTACGTTAGCTACTAACACATATTTATAGGTTAATTCGGTCCATAATAAATATGTAAAAAGTATCTTTCTCACATGACGATATAATATATATATAAAATAAAAGAGGTATTACAATATAAATATCGATTATATAATAATTTATATTATTTTATAATATACCAAAATATTTTGATATAATAAATATATATATATAATAGTAGTATAGTAATATTTATAATAAATTATTATATATATTATATATAATAATTATATATATATATATATATGTATTATATATATATATATATATATAATTTATTATATATTGATATAATAAATAATAATTATTATTTAGATATTATTTTAATGGAAATATATTTTACAAATGTATAATTAATATTTATTGATTTGAGCCGACATGAGAATATTTTGATAAATTAATTATCAGTGTAATTAATATTATTTAACAAGTTTCTAGTAAGCGAACGTATATATTAAGATATCATAGTTAGTATTATAGTAAATCCCACCTACCAAAACGATATAATATATATTATATACTATTATTATAATATATATTATATATGTAGTATATATTATATATATAGGTATATATAATATATATACTATATATAGGAAGTATATATATATATATATATAATATACTATCACTACATCGACATAAGATAATCACGTATCGCGGATAAAATATGCACAAACAACGCCCTCCACGAACCAACCCAAGAAAGATAAGTGATAAAAAAAACAGGAACCACGCAAACAACCAAACCTGTAATAAAACCATTACGTATTAATTAACTTATTGTAACACGAACTATGATATTCAGGGTGATTGAGAACCGATCTTACATTCTAGCAGCGAGTGATTCAAATGGCTCTAACTTATACGTGAGAGCAAAAAACAGTATATTACACGAGTTAGTGCTAGGATAATAAGAAATATATCTCTGCTCATATACATCACATGAACGAAGAGATGAACGATAAGATGGTATAATAAATAAGAGAGAAAGAGATAAGTTATTATATACGAACACTGACACATCTATTACGTACTGTGCACAATTTATTTGGTTATAAAGTATTGCACCACTCCTTAACAAGAAGACAAAACACGCTATCATACAGATATTATAAATTAACTTTTCCAGTGTCGAGAGTCAGGTTCGTCACTATTCTGCAGGGCGGGTTTTGTCCGTGAGAGTTTGGTGCCAATTTCTTTATTATTGTGTGAGTTGGTCTAATAGGAATGCAGAAGGTCGAAGTTGTTTCTCTTCTATAGAAGTCTAAATATATGGTAAATTTCGCGCGAGAGCGCACCGCTCTGAATCTTGGTACTGAATGTTTGCCGTTTTTGTGTTGAGAGGAAGAGTGCACGAAGAATTGCATTCACGAGTGACAAGGTTCAGATAATGCTGGATATATGTGTAAAGATGTATTCTCAATTTACCCTTAACTAGAGAAATTCTTATATGCATTCATAGAGTAAGAATTAAATAAGATTTATAATGTATCATTTCGTAAGTAAGACACCATAGCGATCAGACACTTTTTTTGCTCATTCTAACTTATCAAGATGTTTATTCACCATGATATAATAGTTAGGCATAAGAGTATTATTACATGATTAAGTGTTATATAAGAGTTTCTTCTTAAGTATAATTTGTGTAATTATATTTTATCTCTTTTTTTCTTTCTATAAGTATACTTTTTAATTATTTTTGAGTTATTATTTTGATTTAATATCTTTACTAATTTTATATAGGATCCTTACTCGATAAAGGTATTTTTTTTAACAAATTTATTTATTATTTTTAAATCGTTATTTCACTATTAGACGAGTATCATAATAATCTATCTGAGTGTAATTTTTTAGTTTATTATACGAATGATTGAATAGTAAATCATTATTTCACAGTCTATAACTTAACTTATGTGCTTATTATTACTAGCTTAAAAAATATAATTATTAAATTTATTGATCATGAGTATAATCTAAATTAACATTGATATTGAGAATTAACGATTTCAAAGCGCCTCTAAATGATTTAATACATTATACTGAGATTATCCTTAACTTATTATCTATTTCACTATCCAGTTATTGTAGAAGAATTTCTGAATGATAATTAGATTTTATTTATATTAATTATATGTAGTATATTATTATTATTATTAGTGATATAATTCAAAAATATTATTTGATTATAAACGTCAAGTCCTGATTTAATGTATTTAGCGAGTATTCAAAAACGACTTATAGAGATTAATTATCTGATTAAATGAGGATTTATAATCATATTGAGGTCACAAGATATTGTGTAGAGTGGACCTAAAAGAGTAGTTAATTTTCAGAGTACTAACTATGGGTTAAATTTATAACCTATAAAATATATCTTCTGAGAACAAAGTCGACGGCGTTGATACCCCAGGAATGAAAAGAAATACTTATTATACGGATGCGTCATGGGCGTCGTATGCCATAAAAACTGAGGGATCCACAGCACAGAAATAAGATAGGAAGTAAATGACCTAGAATGAGAAGAGATAAGGCGAAAGGAATCTTTGGCACTAGAAAATAGTATTTTAAAGGAGAAAACAACGGCATGGGAGAAAGAGAGACGGCGAGCAAATCGGTACGAGTATGAGTTAGGAGGCCAACGCGAGTGTCTATCGCACGCTAGGCCTATATGGATGCAGGATGCTATTAGGCTTGAGAGAGAGTAAATGTTGTGTGTTTGCAGGTGGTAGCACCCGCATTGATGTTGTCCGAATATTATTATGATATTTAGTAAAGGAGATGACTACTTATGCATTCTCGAAAATACATTGTGTTTGACGGACGTACCCCTGCGAGACCGACGGAACGCGTTGCCAAATCGAGGAATGAACTTCAGCAAGGCAGGCGACCGAGGATGCGCAGCAGACTCCGGCCGTCTCGGCGCCTGACCCACAGAGGCGTAAAAACCGCGCGCGAGAGAAAGCAAGAGCACGTAATGGAGTATCTAGTTTTTTTTCTAATAGCGAAATAAGACTGAGATAAATGGATATCGAGCTTATGACGCGAGAGAAATTCTTATTTGATTATCAACAATTACCATTTTTTTTTAAATTT
>JABUQX010110329.1:15000-36340 GCA_015478945.1 Trachelipus rathkii | reverse complement strand
TTAACAGAATCAAGTTTTTTTTTATAACACCAATTGTCACGGGTAAAGCGTGTATCTATGTTTTGTAATTTTCAAAAGCATGGAAGATCAATTGAGGATAGCAATGAAATTATCCCAAATTAAACAGTGAAATGTCATCAAAGTGAGGAAAATTATATTCAGCTGGAAACTAGAAAGAGGTAGTGAATTTTACAGAAGCGAAATTTTTCAATGAAAAAAATATCATACCGTCTAGAGTTACCAATCTTATATTGCGTAAACGGGAAGACTAAAGTAGTAAATACATATTTTTGAATCCTTATGTAATTTTAGTGAGAAATGTAAAATAATATATAAAATAAATATAATATATATAAAGAAATAATAAATAAAAGTAGGCTTAAATTTTTTTTTTTATTAAGGAAATAGGGAAAATATAATATATATATATATTAATATATATATATTATAATTAGCATATGAGTTTACACTATTACAATGTAAGTGGTATATCGTAAGCCGACTGAGGAACACAGGGTTGATACGTTCCATATCCCTCACGTAGAGGTAGAGGCGAGGAACCCCCGTACGACACCCAAATAATAACCAAAGACGGTGATCCTCGAGGAGACCCTCTCACTAGAGGTGAGGGAATTTAGCTCACTATACCGTAGTATCCCGTAAGCCGAGAGACTACTACCACTCCTACATCTCTCACGGTGCCTAGGGTATTAGGTAACCTATGCTTTAATCTATAGTATAAAATAATAAATAATAAGCTCAATAAATATTTGAATAGATAATCTATTATATTTCAAACGTATATAATCACCTAATTTAAATATATATTACTAATTTACTATATATAATATACCTATATTATAAAATAA
The DNA here is from genome assembly GCA_015478945.1 of Trachelipus rathkii. Lineage (NCBI taxonomy): Eukaryota > Metazoa > Arthropoda > Malacostraca > Isopoda > Trachelipodidae > Trachelipus > Trachelipus rathkii. The sequence goes on along the minus strand of JABUQX010110329.1, from coordinate 35,471 downwards.
ATCAATAATAACTTCGTATTTTTATGTCAAAACTATTATTACTTATATATTTTTAAAACGTTCTATTATCTTACTAATAATTTTTTACCAGATTTCCCCTAATAAAATATATGTATATTCCTCCATATTTCTCTCGAAACTATGTGCAATAAGAGATCGGGTAATAATTTATGTGTGAGATATCTATTTAATAATTAATATCTATATAATACTCCAATCTTCGCCTCTAATAATTTAGTGAACAGAATACTCAATACCGAGACCTCATGTGTTATTTTATTTGTACTGGAAGAGTGTGGTGCTTTGAAAGTATTGATAAGATATATCTCGAGATAATGATAATAAGAGTAGATACTCCGTCTCGGATCCAGTTACTGCATAATTCAAGTCAAACGATTTTCCATTGTATACCGCAGAAATTATAACATGATAGCCGATAGTCCTGAGATTTACGAGGATAACACAAACTGGGAAAATAACCGCCCATTCAACATTTTGCATATTAATATATATAAATATAATAATAATAATTATAATATTAATATATTATAATATTATATATATTATAGTAATATATATATATAATAAATATAAATATATAAATAATATATTAAATATATATATATATATTATTAATATAATATAATATTAATATATATATATATATATATATATATAAATAATATATAGTAATAATTATATATATATAATTTTATTTATAAATAATTCACACCTCTAACGGGCAATAAGCCCATATTACATAGTGAGATAACTAATCTTATATCAGTTTATAATGTTCTCATCTCTCAAGCATCTCTAAAACTTAGAAGAAATTACGAACGCCAAAGCATAAATTGCTTCATAAAAAATAAATGTCGTGACGAACTTTCAATGGCACTTTGAGCTTTTTAGTCCATTCACGCAGATTTATTATTTTCTACAAATGAAGCATGATCGAACAAAAAATTCAGCTTAACCTAATTTCAAAATGTGAACATATCACATCTTACCAAGAATAATGAATGCCATACATTATTGTAGAGTATCATAAAATATTTATCCAAATATTAGATAAAAATCACAAATTTTCATGAACATTATATGAGATAGTAAGATAAAATACCTTTAATAATAATAAGAAACTTATTTCAAAGTTAAAGAAATGGAAGATTTTGATATTTTGAAACTACATAGTTCTTTAAAATTAAATTACTATATACCTACCTTTTATAAATGTTACTTATTATTCAAACATAAATTTTCGTGAATATATATATATTATATGATTATATAATATATTATTAAATATTATATATATTATATTGACCCATATATAAGTATAAGTATTTTAATATGTATTATATATTAAAATATAATAAATATATAGAGTAATATATATTATGTTAATATTAATATTATATAAGATAATATTATATTAATTAATATTAAATATTTGATTATATAATAAAGATATTATATAGTATATTATATATATATATATTAAATATATATATATTATTAATAGAATATATATATAATATATATATATATAATATATTAAGATATATAATTATATCTGCATTGTAATGAATATAATGATCATTATGAATTATTATAATATCTACATACACACTCAATAAAAAATAACAAATATAAAGTAATACACATCAGACGTAAAAAGAAATAACATACCTTGAAAATTACATTACAGTCACAATTTATAGATGAGCACTGAAATATATAATGTAAAAAAATAATAAAAAATAAATAATAAAATAAATAAATCAATCAATTAATAATTAATCAAATCTAATATAATAATAATAAACTAAAAGAGAAAATGAAATACATGATTAGATAGATAAATTCCATATTGAGATATAATAAAATAATATATGATTTTAGAAAAATAAAGAGTAAAATAAAAGAATATATATATATACAAGAATAATAATTAATTTAATAAATATAATAATATTAATAATAAATAGAATATAATATAATACACAAAAATATATATATAAGAGAACATTAATAATTGACATAGTCACTATTTAACTCATTATATAAAAATAAATAAAAATAATAAATAAATTACTGAAAATGAAATATATAAGAGCAATGTATATATTATATGAATAAACACTATAAGTATAATTAACACACACCAAATAGTAAGTAAATAATAATTATATAAAAAAATAATAATATAATAATAAATAATAATAATAATAATAATAAATATAATAAAATAATAAATTAATCCGACAATAATCCATGAAATTTGCACATAGAGTAAATATCAATAAGAGTAAGTAGATTACTCATATAATAATGCCCTATGTACAGTGAAATAACATAAAAACGAATAAAAATAGTTATGTGTGACCTTACACTCACACTAACTAACATAAGAATATAGAAAATAATAATAAGAGATCATCTCACATCACGTGAATAATCACCTCACATGCCACTCGGTGTGGTTAAGATAAATAGAGTAATAGATCACAGCTGAAGTTAATAGATGTCCCCTCCGCACCACACATAACTCAGTCCCCTCAATAGATGAAAAAATATGGGGAAACGTCCATCCTAATGGGATCCGTATACTACTAGATAAGAGTAATATTAAATCTATAGATCCACCATAATAATAAATAATAGATCAAATCATAAATTAATAATAAATAATATAATAATAATAAGTAATAATAATAATAATATAATGAATTAATTAATTAGTTTAATATAGAGTTGTAGGAATTTGAAATAATAATTGAGAAAATAATTAATAATTAATAATAATTAATAATCTATGATAAATAATAATAATTTTATAAATAAATAATATATAATAATAATATAATAATCTTAATAATAATAATAATAATAATAATAATAAATAATTTTAATAATAATAATAATAATTAATAATAAATAATAAATTAATAATATAAAATAATAGTAATAATAAATGAATTAAATAATAATATATAATATAAAAATAAAATTAAATAATAAATAATAATAAACAAATATCAAATAGGAGAAGTTATCTAAGCTCGTCACGAGAAATATTAATCGACTGAATTGGCTTTCACGTGTCATTTCCATGAATTACTTACTGGTCGTTTTCGCGGTTATCTATGGATATTATATATGCTTAATATTATACTCTGCGTGCTATCCTTCAAAACAAATACAGATAATCTATCTAAGCAAAAAAGTTCAGAACAGCTCTCCCTAGGCAATAACAACAAGTTATCTATTTTATTAATTATCTTTATCTTCTTTACCATCTCTACTCTGTTCCAAACTAATTGCTTTTCTGGGTACCTATCACAAGTTTCAAATTTACTTAGCCTAAGATCTTCCTGCCAACAAACTTATGTAAGCCCTTTCGTCGATGCCCGTCATTGTAAGTTCTGGAAGATCTATTTAACTTATATTTTCTCTCTTATTTTTATCTTTATTTCATAATATGCAATAAGGAAAATACGTTTTCACACTCTCCCCTAGGCCTCTCCCTTTCTCGCACTTTCTGTAAGACTCGCATGTTCATGCTGTCCTTTTGAAGAGAGAACTGCGGATCTGTGCGTTCGATCCCATTTACAACCTCCGTCTCATCTTTTCTCTTGTCTTAATCAGATAATAAGGCAATAAAAAGTCATTTCCTTTGACAACTTTCTCATCAAAGTCCTTGAAAAACCTAGAGAGATGTAACTCTATAAATTCCTAATAATATCAACTATATCAACCCACAGGCTTTGACCGAGGTTTGCTCAATTATCCGCACAAACTATATCTAAATCTCAAGGGATCAAAAGTAAAAGTAACATTTTTAAATGAAATAAATATTAAAATGGTAAAAATGTTTGTAAAAAACCGAGTATATAAAGTTAATGTGACGGATGTTAGAGTATAGGTAAATAAAAGGGAGAAGTAAAGAGTATAAATAAAAAAAAATGAAGTTAATTAGAGAGAGAGAGAGAGAGATGTAGATTAAACTAAAACTAAAATAAAGATAATAAAAAATGAATTATTCGAAAAGTTGTTCGTAGAAAGAGAAAGAGAGAAGAAAGAAAAGGAAAGAAAAGTATATTAGTGACATATATATTAAGTCAATATGCGCAGAGAGAAAATAGAAGGAAGAAGAAGACCATAGTAAGAAGAGAATAAGAATCAATGAAGAGATTATGATGCCAAAATGTATAGAAAAAGAAAAAAAACGAAAAAAAAAAAAAGAAAAGAAGTACCAAAAAAAAACGAGAGTTTAAAGAAGGAGTGAACAGGAGAGAAAAGAAATAAACATTTATGGATCCTCGTAGAATTAGTTAGGAGAAATGTAAAAAAAAAAAATTATTTAATAATAAATTCAATAAATATTTTGATTAAGAAAGCCTAATTGAACGCATTTAATTGGTATCGGTGAGAGTAATGAGACGATAGACTAGTGTATAAAAATTTAGGCCAGTTTGATGAGTATGAGAAGAACTTATAATAAAATGAATTATCTAAGAAATAATAGAGGAATATTCTCAGACAATCTGCTATAACAGAATATGCAGACCTAGTGACATGTCTCTCTAATCTGTAGCTAATAGAGAGTGAAGCATCTTCTTCATCTGTTTCAGCGTTTGTGTATACTAACTTCCTCCGTATCCGAACGCTGAGTCTCACACTCACACGTGACCTCGCTTTTTCATTATGATGAATATTAGTTCCTGTGTGATTCGTCGTGACTCCTCACTGGCCACTCCTATTAAATAGTTGAGTTGCCCGGTAGGTCCCCCTCTTTATTAAATGGATTCTCTTCCTATTATTTCGTAATTATGGCTCTTCCGTAATTCATTTCCTTAAAGATACCGTTTTATAATACCTTTACACAAATAAATATATTAATATAATTTATATATATATTATATATATATATTAATATATGTTAGCAGAATAAAAGGAGAGGAAATTGTAAGGAAATATTATTAATAAATTTTATATATATATATTTAGTTTTTATTTATAATATAATTATACAGAATATTATCGATGTAAAAACTAGTAAATAATTTATCAATATATATATTAATATATAAATAATAAAATATATATTTATATAAAAATTTATTTAATATATTATATTATATATATATATCATAATATTCATACTCCTACCCTATAATCCACAGGACATTGTTGATAGTCCTTAAATTCTATATTATTGTTTCTTTCTTTTTCTAACTATTATCCATTAATGTCTGTTATTCAATAAAAATATTTATTCCTTTTGAAAGTTAGGGTAAAGGGAAAGTGTTGGGAGTTAGAAAAAGCAAAATTTATTTATTTTTTTGTTTATTTTTAGATTATTTAACAGTTTCCTCTGTAAATTTTGCCAAAAGATCCAAAATACACTATAATATGTAGTCTCATTCATGATACATTTTATGTATTAGGATAACTGAGTTTGTGTGCTTAGAGCATTTGTCAAAATTTAACAAAGTATTGTGTAGTAATAATATATTATATTAAATATATTATATATTATACTATTATATTATATATATATATAATATATATATTATAGTATATATAATAATATAATATAATATATCTATATATAATTATATATTATAATATTATATATGATTATTAATTAATATATATATATTTATAATATATATATATATATAATAAATATAATATTTATAATATATATATATTCAATTTATATAGTGATTGATTATTTAGTTTAGAGCTAGATCATAACTATCACGCTATCCATATTCCTCAAAAATATACATTAAGCTACAGGGTAAAATGAGTATTAACTGATTGTTAATTCTTGGCTAAAAATTTTATAATTGCGGAAACTGTATAATAAAAAAAAATGTAGATAATATAAAAATAATATCATATATCTCACAAAACTACTCTCACAATCATATACAGCGAAAAGTATAATAATAATTTCTGATCATTGTTAAAATTAGTAGGAAAAGTAAAAAATAAATTAAAATATAAATATAAATAAAATATAATAAATATAAATATTTGCATCACAATTTTTTTTTACTGAGTAATTATAGTATAATTAATATAATATAATATATATATATATAAATAAGTATATATTTAATTGTAAAAGGTTAATTACACACGCAAGTAGGGGCTCACTCGTAGCCATGAGGGATCAGGTTGCGTTTTCCATACTCCATAAGTAGGGAGGCTAAGAACCTCACCTCACGTAACACCTAATAAAACCCAAAAGAGTGATAGGTTCCGGAGACCCTTTCCAGTGAGAGGGAGTGATATTAGTTACTACCCTAGTTCCTCCACTAGAATGAGCCGAGAACCCCGACTCCTTTGCACCAATATTATAATATATATCACGGTTCTGTATATTATACCTGGGTATTATATCTTATAGTGATAAAAAATCAGTAATAAAAAAAAAGCAATAATGTTATAGAAAAGTCTATTTAATATATTAACGATATATAAAACCATATAAAATCATATACTATAATTACTTATAATTCATTGTCAAAATAATATATTATATAATTTTTTTATCTTTATTTTACATATTACCTATATATCTAAAATTTATTTATATGAGATATACCTCAAATAAATTGAATATATCTCATACGCCTATTAGTGTAATATTGTATTTTTGATATATAATAGTATATTTATTTTATTATTTTGTTTTATTATTATATTAACATTATCACTCACTACTACCTAAAATTTGGACCAGCCTTCCAGGATAATGTATGTATATTACGTATGTATATTATATAATACATGTATATTATATTAGATTATGTTTTATAATATATGAGGTCACTGCATTTCATTCAAATACCTACAGTATATATATATTATCACAATATATATATATAATATATAATTATACTATAATTATATATTATATATATTATATATATATGATTAATATAGATAAATAAATTTATATATATAGAATATACTATAATATTATAATATAGAATATATATATTTAATTATATATTAATATATATATAATATATTTATATATATATATATATATATAATAATATATAATATAATATTAATATATTAATATATAATATATATATAAATATATATATATTATATAATAATATATATACAATATAGATATATTATAGATATATATTTATATATAATTATAAATATATATATATATATATTAATATATATATCATATATATAATAATATATTTTATTCATTTTATGGATGTAACACTATATAAATTTTAAAATATAAAACTTATTGAGAATGCATAAATTCTTTCATAAAAATAAAATGTCGTGATACGAAAAAATAAAAGGTGATCACTGTGGACCTTTTATACTCATCACTCAGATACATTTATATTATTTTCGTAAAACAATGAATGCTAGTTAATCTGAACAAAATCAGCTTTAACTAAAATAAAAAAATAAAGTAAATATATATATATCACACGTAATAAAAATAATAAATTCCCTTACCTTTGTATAATGGTACTAATTATATTTAAAATTACGAGAGATAACCTATTCCACTTTCTTTACAGTTATATGATCCTTTTATTTAAATAATTAAACAAAAAGCAACAAGATAATAATTAAATTTTTGTCAAAATAATACTAAGTTTAAATATTTATTTCAAATAAATGATTTTTTTATAACTTTTCATTAAAAAAAAAAAAAAAAAAAATTAAATCACTCTCCTATAATGCTTAAATGTCTTTCAAAACAAGCATCAACATATAAAATAAATATATTTACTACTATACATATCATACTAGAAACATCTAATATATATATATATTATTATGTAATTTAATTATATTACTTAAAAGATTAAATATATATATATACAAAGGTTTTTAATATTATATTAAAAAATATATATATTATAAGGCTTATATGCACAATATTTCTGATATAATATACAATATATTAATATATAATATTTATATATATTAATAATATTATAGGCATAATACTTTGTGGTCACATTATACTCATATTAATACTTTCAAAAACTATAAATAAGACAGCGAAAAGAAACAATTGCTGAATGCTGGTCCTAATTTTAAATATCGGAAAATATGTAAAAAAAAAAAAAAACATCTCAAAAACTACAATTACTACAGCGAAAAGGAATACATTTTTGAATTGTTGTTAAATTATATATAAAGTGTAATAAAAAATTAAAAATAAAACTAAAGAAAAATCATGTTCAACAGAGTTTAATATGATTAAGCCTATTTAGACCTTTTATTGGTTACTCGTAAAATAAATAGACTTTCATTCAATTTTTGCTTTTTTTTTTTACTAAAGAACTACCCAAGGGTATATATATATAACCCGCAACGAATTACAGAAGTGGGTCTCTCGCCTTCGCGGGAACTATGGTAGGACCTAATTCCCTCACAACCGTGGGAATAGTAGTCCCGGAACCCCGCTCATCTTGGATTAATTGGGTTATGTCGCGGGTATTCTATCCTATACTCACCTTCCTACGGTGGTTTAGAACGTCCTCACTCACACCTCATGGTTCCCCGAACTTTCTGCCCTCCATACAATTATTATATAGACGAACGTTTAATGTTTAGTGTATATCTCCAAGAAATTACATATATGAATATATAATATAAATATATATAACATATATATATATATATAGTATATTTTAATATATAAATATATATTATTATTATATATATATATATATATAGTATATATATACATATACATAATATATATATATCCCTTTCCATAAAATAAATATTTCTATAATTATTTTTATTTTTTTTTTTTTTGTTTTTATCAATTCCTTACTAAAATTTTACAAGTATTCCAAAAATGTATTCCTGTTAGCAAATGTATTTTAGTAATTATGATTTTTTTTTTTTTTGGTTGAGAAATAACCGCAATAATTTTTGCCAAGATATATCCAGCAAATGTATTTTCTATTTTCGCTGTGTAGCTATTGTTAGTTTTTGTAAATATGTACTGGCCTACAAAAAGTAAATCATGCCATATATATGTAAATATATATATATATATATTAATATATAATATATATATATATATATATATATTATACTTATATATATATTATATCATGAATAACAGTTTTTAATATAAAATAAAGAATTAATATATTATAATATATATGATTATATATATATTTAATATAATTATAAATATATAATATATATTAATATATTAATATATATTATTAAATAATATTAAATATACAGCGTACCGGAAAAAGGAATACATTGCTGGTATGCTGGTCTAATTTTAGCGAAATGTAAAAAAAAAAAAAAAAAAAAAAAAAATAAAATTCTTCCCAAAAACTACAATAGCTACAGGGAAAATTAATACATTTATGGAATCCTGTAAAATGTTAGTAGAAAATGAAAAAAAAAATAAATATTATTAATATATAGTAATATATGATATTAGAAAGACTATTAGAGGACCTTTTATGGTTACTCGATAAATAATATAGACTATCTATTAATATTTGCTTTTTTGTTTATTTAATACATAAATAACTCCACCAAAGTATATACCCACCGATGGCAGAGAGTCCGGGTCTCTCAGGCCTTCCGGGGACTACGGTAGGACAATCCACCTCGTATAGGAAGGCTCCCTCAGAACCCCGCTCTTTGATATTGGGGTCGCGGGTCTCCTCAGCCCCTTACCCCTACGGGTTTATAGGAAAAACGTCCCCCCTGTATCGTTATCCCCGTCCGGCTCGAGCCCCCACATGCCGTATATTTTAAATTACCTTTACAAATTAATACATCCCTATAATATAATATACAATATATATATATATATATAATATATATATTATATAATATATATATATTATAATAATATATATATATATATATATATATATATAATTATAATAATATATATATATTATATTATATATATATATTATATATATATATATATATATAATATGATAATATTTCCCAGCTCCCCCCTAAAAATTGATTTTAGTTTAAATTTTTGTTCTTTTTTTTTTTGTTTTGTTTTTTTATTACAATAATGAATCAATAGGTGAAATGACTAATGAATAATAAAATTGATAATTTCTTTTCTCCTGTAGCTAATTAGTTCGATGAGATGATTTTTTTTTATTTTTTTATTTTTTTTTATTTATAAAACATTTCCCTTTTCTGTTATTAAAATTTTTGCAAGGAATTTCCAAAACAAGTATTTCCTTTCATCTAGCTCATATTATTTGTTATTGAGATAGGATTTGTACTTTACTAAGAATATAATTTAATTAATATTTATATATAATTAAATATATAATATTAATATATATAATATTATTATATATATATATATATATATATAATATTATATATAAATATATTATAAATTATTTTAATATTAGAAATATATATTAAATAATCATAATAAAACTCTATGCATTTATGAGACTTTTGTTTATTTATATTCTATTATAATTATATATAATATATAATATTATATTAATTATATTAATAGATTTAAAATATGCGTTAGATGACGACACTTAATCATCGATCATATCTCATAAAACTACAATGGTCAACAGAAAGGTAAATACATTTTGGATCCTGCAAAATTTTATGCGGAAACTGATAAAAAAAAAATGAAAAAAAATCCAAAATCATAAAAACTACATACAATAGCTACAGCGAAAAGAATACATTTTGGAATCCTTGTAAAATTCTCGTCGGGAAATGTAAATAAATAAATACAATAAATAAATAAGAAAATAAATATTGGCAATTTTTTTTTTTTAGGGACAGAATAATATATATATATAATTATTAGTTAAAGGTATTACACGGCAATATGTAGGGGCTCGAGCCGACGGGAAACACAGGGGACGTTTTCCATACCACCTAGGGTAGGGGCGGAGTGAACCCCGCGGACACCCAACATAACCAATAAGCGGGGTTCCGGAGACCCTCCCCGGAGGTGAGGAAATAGTCCTACCCGTATTCCCCGAAGGCGAGGAGACCCCGATCCTGCCATCGGCGGTATACCCTTGGAGTATTTTTTAGTATAAGATACAAAAAAGCAAAAATTTAATAGAATAGATCTATTCTATTTTAACTTATAATAAATCTAAAATACTAAATTACTTATAATATAATTACAATAATATTATCATTTTTATATTTTTACTTTCTATCAAAATGAAAATGTTTTTGTATTTGAAACATTAATTTAGATTCGTTGAAGCTCAAATTGCTGCTGCCAACTATATCATATATATATAAATTTTTTTTTTTTTTTTTTTTGTTTTTATTTTTTTTTGTTTATTCTACGTTTTTCTTCATAAATTAAATAAGCACTCTAAGCCATATTCCTTATTCTCATTTAGTATTGTCTGTTATACTAAGTTTTTGAAGAATGATTGATGATAGGTCGCTCTAAACCATTCACACAATATATATATAGTATATAAATATATATATAATTATATATATATAATTATATATAAATATATATATTTAACATCAATAAGTAATATAATAAATATATAATTAAATAATACTTAATATATTATATATATTTATTATTATAATATAATTATATATGATAATATTATTATATATATTATATAATATTATTATATATATATATTATATATATATATATATATTATAATATTACTATATATAATAATATACTATATATTATATATAGTATATATTATATATTTATCATTTTTAAGCTTCACACTAAAAAATTATAAATAAATACTGTATATATAATCAAATGTTTTTATTCTTTCATTAAAAATAAAATGCGGGACGAATATTAAATAAGGTCCTATATATATTTAATAATAGTATATTATATATAATATAATAATATATAAATATAATATATATATATAATATATTATATAATATATATATTATTATATATAAATATATATATATTATATAATATAAATATATATATATATATTCACAAAAATACTGAGTTACACTCAAATAGTAGGGTCAATTAAAAATAAATAAGCAGTCAATTAATATTAAAACAGCCATATATAACTGCAAAAAAAATGCAATCCTTCACAAAATGGCCTGCTGTTGCTACTTACCACAAATTATTATAGCTGTTGAGAGCCAGATGTCTATGCACCCTGCAAATACTCCTCTCCTAAATGGAAGTTCCCCTACACGACAATTAGGTTGTGCTTTTTCCTACACCTACATATTGCTGCCGATTGTCGTTGTTCAGCAGAACCATACACTAAGCACTCGTAATCTTATGATCCAAAAGATTAAGGTTGGACTACCAGAGGCCAACATCAGCATAGAAAATGGATCAACATTTTGTCCTTGCATGAACCGAATGATTATGTGCCAGTGCTAGAATCTCACAGTTGAAAGGTCGTGGATTACTTTTTTGAGTAATGATACTCGACTATGATGATAGCGATAGTAAAGGGAGGAGTGAGTTAATAAGATTTAATAATAAGGAGAGTTGATAAGATTAAAGCACTCGACTCCACCTTCTTAAGGTGAGTTGTGAGAGTGGAATAACCCCAGATGTGTCTGTTATCTGTAACTAATAAGATAGTTTGTCTATTACCATTACCCTTTAGGATGCTGATTAGAAAAGTGGTATGTTCTTAAAATGTTCTAGGTCATCTTTCTTGACCTTATCTGTTCTAATGTTCTTCTTTGTTCTTCAAAAGGTGAACCATAACATTAGTCTCCTCTAAATGGCTACAATGGCAAATTATTTAGTATTTCACTACATTTGTTTGTTCTACAGACATTAAATTTACTCCAATTGTGCTTATACACTTTATCAGGTACATCGTGTTCGAACACGAAAAAACTACCATGATCTTTGCAATCTTTCCAATCACCAGATCCTAGCGGTTGCAGAGTCTGAAAATGTAGTTCTCTTATAATATATTATAATAATGCCAATACAAATATACCGATACCGGTTTTATATACGTTAAACTTGTAATTTTAATAAACTATTTTATTGGTATACTACTTTTATATATATATATAGAAATTTATAAATATAATTATCTATATATATATATAATAATATATATATATATAATTCGATGATATAATTATTATATATATAATAATAATAGTATATTAATCTATTATATATATATAATTTATTATATATATATTATATTATATATATATTATATATTATTATATAATATATATATATACTATCTATATTATATAATATATTCATATATAGTATATAATATATATATATATATCATAGAGCGTTCTATAGGCCAGTATGTAGGTGACATATGCCCCCTGAAATTTTATTATAAACTTGTAAGCAGTCAAATTATCCTATCTTAATTTTATTTTAGTTTAAAGGTTAAATTTAAATTTCTAATTATTAATAATTCGGTCCTGTGAGTGAAAATCCAAAACTATCAATTTAGTTTAAATATAAAACTTAAAAGCCTAATCAGAACATAAGATGCAAATACATTAGAGAATTTCAGCAAGATTTTTTGTAAAAATATCATGTAAGTGACGCATCTTTGATAAATCGAGTGGTGAATATAGTAATGCAATGTTACCCTAAAATAATAGAACATAATTCATATACAACCAGACCCCTAACATTCTATATACTTCCGATCACCCACAACTATTATTTATCTGCACATCTCCATTTATATCTTACCATTTTTTGATGGATTATTATATATCTATGAGGAAAAGAGGTTTTAAAGTATTAAATAAAGTAAAATTTATATATATATAGAAATAATATATATATATAATATATATATATAAATATATCTTCCTGGATATTCATACTGATAAAGTGAAGATATATGCTCTAGTGCCATTATAATATGAGATAGATATAAAGAGTTTATATAGTTAACATTTTACAAGGAAAAATCCTAGAATAGCTCACAATATAATGTATGAACTTAGTTAAATAAAGAATATGGGATTTATATTGGAATAATTTGAACTATTATAGTTACATTATTGCAAACAGCATGCTAAGAGCTTACTCACAAAACACTAGCAATAACGCGTAGAACTAATTATTGTTCGCCTTATAATTAAGTCTCACAATTTTCAAAATTATTTACAGCTATATGCACATGACCCGCAGATTAATTTACCCTCTGTCTACAGCTCATAGATAAAGAACTTTAACATTAAGACTTCTAAAACATAACTTAGATAATTTATGGAGTATTAAAGCTTACCCGAATCATGACACCTCCTCTATTATAATATACATACATCAAACTATTGTACATATAAAATACTGAAATTAGTTTATAATCTCGCGACTTATAGTTACACTCATTATTTACCCGTCGAATAAAATATTATATATAACAATTACATATATATAATTTAAGTTAATTTATTATAAATAATATTTCTAATTTCTCTTCTTCTCTTTATTTACTTGTCTTATATACTACTTAATATATATAGTATATATTAATATAGATATATAATTAATATATATAATAATTAATTATATATATATTTTAATATATTATATATATATTATATATATAATATTATTATTAATATATTATATAATTAATTAATATATATAATATTTAAATATATATATAAATATTATATATTATATATAAGGTATATACATATATATATCATTAATTTTATACTTCTATGAAAGACCTATCGATATAATTAAGTTGAAACGATTTATACGTTTTTTGTTCAAGCTTGGGTTTTCTAAAGAATCAAATTTATAATTTAATAGAAATAACAATATTAATAATCATGTAATATATAATACTATATATATTATATATATTATTATTATATATAATATATATAAATATATATATATATATATATATAATATTTATATATAATAAGATTATATATATATAATATAATAATATATTATATATAAATATATAATTAAATATAACTATATAATATATATATAATATATATAATAATTATATATATTATATAATATATATATAATTATATTATATATATATTTTAATTATATAATAATAAAGATGTACTTCATTGTAAGTATTATTGTAAACTTCAAATTCATACTATGATTAATAAAAATTAGTGGAAGTCAAATATAATAAATGTTTTTACTTATGTTAGTATCCAGCATGGTATTTTGTTACTATATATGTTCTGTAGAAATTATGAATTATGTAAAATATTATTTATCTAAATTTTGTGAGGTAAATGATCTTTTAATATCGTATATGTTAGCAATGTACTATAGTTTATATATCTAGATTAAAAAAGTGTTCTGTTATAAGAAAGTGTACAAAAATGTAATTACCATAAGTAGGAGAAAAATTTCAATTTTTATTATATGTATTAAGTCATGTGCTTACGTAAGTATATACGTTTCTCCTAATTAAGTTGAACGAAGTGGACAGTCATATTCTTGAAACGTTCTAATAAATTATTATTTCTTTTTACTTATAACCGAAAACAGATTCTGGTATTAAGTAACCTTATTGTTGCATAACCAAACAGTATATAGATTGGAATTTAATTATTATTGGTTTAAATATGTATTATTATATTAATATATGCCCAGCCTTATCATAAGAAGAAGCCCACAATCCATATCTCAAAAACTATAATATATACAGGAAAAAGAATACATTATTGGAATCCTTGTAAAATTTTAGGTAAAAATAAAACAAAATATTATAAAAAAAACAAAAAACAAAACATAAAAATTCTTTTTTTTGGGTGAGGGTAGAGCTCCCGAGCCCGGGACATAGTAATATTATTAATTATTTATATGTTAAGATATAACACGCAATATTAGGGGGGCCAGCACGATAGAACATAGGGGTAGATCAGTTTCTACATACCCCTCATACGATGAGAGGCGGTAAGAATCACCCGCAGGACAATCACAAATAACCAAAGAAGCTAGGTCCTCGGTAGAACCCTCCCTCGGAGTGAGGAAATAGTTACAACTCACCTACTTATTCCCGTGAGAGGCTCACGAGATATCCCCGAATATCCTATAGCCATCAGTGCGGTCAACCTGTTAAAAAATCTTTAGTTAAAACAAATAACTAAAAAAAAATTACTAGTAAGCTATTTATTGACAAGAACCATTATTAAATCTTAATAGGCTTTCATAACGCATAATTAACTTTTATATTATAACATTAAATTTTTTTTTATATATTATATTAACCGCTATTCAAAAAAATATGTTTTAACCAGCATTCCAGCAAGATTCCTTCCCTTTATGTAAAAAGCTGTTAGTTTGAATATGGATCTACTGGCTCTATCTTAAGAGAGCTTGATATATAGATATTATATATAATAATTAAATATATATTAATATATATAATATAATATATAATTATATATATATATATGATATTAATATATATATATATTAATATATATATATATATATATATATATATATAAAATATATATATATATATATATATATTTATAATAATATATAATATATATAAATAATAATTATATATATATATTATATTATTATAATATTATATATATATATAATTATAATTAATATATATATAAAAATAATCGATATCGATAAGAATTATTCGTACGATTATAGTAATTGCATATATCGATAACGAAAGTCAGAAAGTAAAACAGTTTTACCTATATAGTATATTGCCCACAGTGACTCGCTAGACTAACCGATATTATCTCAAAATTATATAAGTATATAGGTATCGCTTTCAAACTATGTATATTTCATGTATGTGTTAAGTCTTACACGGCTAAATTTCAAATCTCTAGATGTTTATAGAGTACCTCCTCAGAGAGCGTAGCTGAAATTAGCTGACTTACGGCCTTTGACGCGTCCGAGAACGAGTTCGTTTATGGCCTAATGGTCCAAGTCATATAGAGCTATACGTATCCTGTCGTAGAACGAATTACTAACCCTGCGACCTCCTAAGGAAGCTTTCCCCCCTATAAAATTATTATTAATTGTAGAAGCTGAAATTTTAAATATGTGTTATAGTATATAGAAGAAAGAGATAAAGTGAGTACTTATCTATAGAGTTTGATTCTAAGCACACGGCAACCGTGCTGGTCACGATGCGTGCTGAATAGTTAAATATATGTATATAATACAAGTAATTGGTGATGTTAAAATATAGTTATATAACATCATATTAGATCTCTGACCTTACTGGGGTTTATTGAGCTCCTCATGCAATGTTGGTATTAGTTATAGTCAAGCATGCCCCGGTCGATCGCGTGTGACGCGTCACCGCTGCGCACTGATCCGACTGAGCTAAAACCGAGCGTGCTGTGACTCGACGCTAGCGCCACAGGTTCTAGCTCCCGGAGCCTGACTAGCGCTACGTAGTGCCCACCGCGCTACTAGCAGGCCGCGATCCGCATTAGGAAAACATCGCGGAAACGACAAAACTGTCTGGTTTTTCTTTTAAATATCATTTTTATATTATTATTTTAAGCTCCGTAAAGCTTTTTTGTTCAATTTAAAATTATCCAATAACCTTTTTTTATTTTTTCATCTATTTTAGCTTTATAGATTACTAAATTTTTATGCTTTCGTGTTCCTAGTGATGGGACAAAGTAATATTTTTCATACCCTAATCAGTAAATCAATAATATCAAGCACCATCCTAGCCACCCTTACTGATACATCCGTGATCTATGATCTATTGATTTCAAGTATAATTTTTTATATTTATAAATTGTATGTTTTATTACATATACCCTTTAAATCAGTAAATTATTTACGTGCACCCCACCCCTCCACCTATATTGATCTATTTAATATCTATATGTATTCAATTATCATTATTTTCTTAGCCTAATAATGTTCATTTGATAATAAAGCAGAAAAGAAAACAATTTTATTATTAATTAATGCTTTTTATAACATATTTAGTCCATCAACAGATAACATCGAAACGAAAAATTTTACCATCACAATATATTTCAAGTTATTATTAAAAGAACAATTATTATATATAAAACTAATATAATGAAATAATTAACATATTACACCGCATAAATAGATAATGATAAATTTATACAGGAAAACATAATGATCATATAACTAAATTTAAACATAATATATATTTATAAAAAGATGTTTAAAAATACATTATACTTAGAGGAAATAATCCAAATTCTCACAGTCAAGGAAATATACAACATTATTGATTTATAGCTTATTACACTGCATACCATAGTCCATTGCTGAACAACTCCCGAGAAAGAATTGTAAAATATAAGTCATAGAATCGGTCCAATTTCCACGAGCTAAGTTTCATTTACAGGCGAATACACCTAAAAATCTTCTTCGATCTAAAAGCATTTAAAATTTCTTCTCATTTATCATGTTTTAATAATTACAGACTTAACATATATTCGAACTACTGTCATCATACGATGATTTGAGGATGTTCCAAATACTCCAGAACTAGATTGAGGATGTTAAACTTTATTCAAATTTGAATTCGTTCCTAATGTAAATTATTCTATAGTGATATTATGCTGCTGAAGGCTACTCACTGAAAAAGTATCAGCTTTAGAGACTGCACGCATTGAAATTGCAAGGTTTTATCAAGCATAAGTCTTGAGAGCGATTACCTGTTTGCGTTATTCGCCGTATCAAGATACTATATATATAGTATATGCAAATATAATCGTAAACATAATCGATGAACTTGAGGAATGGAGCCTTACTTAATATATATCATATCACGGACCGCATGTGAGTATGACATTCACATGCAAACTTAGATACCTCTAATGTCCGAAATGGGTAAAATTAAAAAGGCAGACTTTTCCATAGTTTACTCATAAATAAGCAATATCGTGTTCTACAATATCCATTACATTCCTTGTAAGTAAACTACCATTAACGATGTTAGGTATATTAATACTCGATAAAACCTAGTGTGATATATAGTAAAGTAAAAATTTTAGTAAGGCAAGTTTGCCATTAAGATTGCCGTGTTCCGATAGATAATATGAGTATGGTTTTCCAATATTTTATTAATATGGAGATAATTCACTTGATATCATACATAAAGTTATGATGCCATCTCGTAATTATAAAGATAGGTTTGGAGCTTTTTTGTCCTGAGCCAATAATGGCATGATCATTAAAATATGTGTCATAAATTATGTAGGTGTAGATCTAGTTTTATATTCACCTGATTCACTCCGAAACGTTTTACCACTAGAAATAAAGTAGTATATAAGATATCCATTTCCGGAGAGGGAAATATCACCGTTTACCACGTCCCATAACTATTCGTACAGTGTATAAATTGAATTTTATAAGTATATTAGTATGCATCGGTTCACTATGTTTCTTACTACTTAAGCTTTTTAATAAACTGCATAAATATATATTCCACTAATGATTCAGGTGAATAAATTTATTATTCCTCTCATTTTAACTCATCAATTATGCTAACACAACTTTACACACAATATTGCGTAATTTTTATTAAATCTCCAAATAAAATTGATAGTATAATATAGTACAAGAAATATATACTTTATAAATTTAAGATATATGTATATATTATATAATATATATAATTAATATATAATATATAGGTATATATATATATAATTATATATATATATATTATATATATATATATATATATTTTACTATATATATACTATATACTATATATAAAATTATTAATTATAGTATATATATATATGTATATAGATAATATATATATAAATATATAATAATAATTATATATATTATATAATTATATTCAGTTAAAAAAAACCACTACTCATAAGTTGATTATAAATAAAACATGTATTACAGTGAGAAAAAATATTTTCTCGGGGATTACTATGTGATTCAGCGTTCCTGTGATTAATCTAAACACATCTTCGTTACTAACTTAGTATTTGCAGATATTAAAAAACACCATCGATTAAGCGGTTCAATGTTAATAGAAAATATTCACTACTCAATGAAATGTCTGAAAAATTGATATATCGAGATATAGAGTACCTCAGTATTTTTGATTGCGTGAACCGGGGTTAAATACTGATAAAAATGACTTCACTCCACTACTGATCTTGTAGGTTCACCTGAGAAGAGGATCTAAATTCCCCTTACAACCAATCAAGACCTGGAGATGACTAAGATGGAGAGAAAATGCAGAAATCTTGGACTGATAAGAATAACCCCATGGATCTAAACATATTAATAAATGAAGTGAATCGAAAAAATATAAGTATATAAAATAAATTATTTTACCATAATTAAAATCAAGAATTGTAAATAAACAGGAAATAACAATTTAATAGAGTGCCATAGCGTCACGAGAATAAAAAAATGGCACTATTCAAATGAAGAGGTCAGGTCATGAGGTTCATGAAGAAAG
>JABUQX010110329.1:7500-10000 GCA_015478945.1 Trachelipus rathkii | reverse complement strand
CTAACTACTTACTACTACTACTTAACTACTTACTACTACTACATACTACTACTTCTTACCACTACCTTTCTGCGATATGAGAAAATGAAAATCGCCTCTTTCTGGTGTTTCCCATTTGACTAGTTCAATAATCATCCCAAAAACCCTCGTTGAATTTCTTCACGTAACTCTGAATCTTTACCAAGCTTTAGATTTTTTTTACCTCATTTGATATCTTTCCTTTTAACCTTTTTTCAGGTTATCTTCTAAACCAATCAGTTCTTTTACAATATGATTGTATACTTCCTCCGTGTTTTTCAGAAAACAATCTTTCTAAAATCTGTATTATATCATATATTATATATATAATAATATATATATAATATATACTACATAACATATATATATCTATTCTGTATAATATATATATATATATATATTATATATATAGTATATATATAAATATATATATATATTAATATTATTTATAATAACCACCTTATTAATTTTTCACCATATAATCGTAAGATAGTAAATTTTACTCAGTTATCTTCCGATTCTTTGAGGTATCTAACTTTAAAAAAAACTTTCTCTCCGGAACCCCCAACATTTATCCATATTACCCCTATTTGTAAAAAATTTTCTAAAAGAATGGTTACTATTAGTAAATATATATAATATATATATATATATATATATATATATATATATATATATATATACATATATATATTACCTTAAACAATTCATCCAATAAAATATAAACTATATCCCTTCGATATAAACACTGTACTTTAATTTACCCTACTTTTTATATAGGTCAGTCTATATATATAGTATATATAGATTATAATAATATACTATATATATATATATAATATATATATATATATATATATATATATATCTATATATATATATTATATATATATATATATATAATATATATATATATATAGTATAATCGAAGCAATTATTCGCTGAGTTTATTAAGTATTATAATAGACTGTAGAAGACATCATCCGTGTTCTTGATGCATTGGAAACTTGACAAAAAGAAATGTATGTTTCATTCAGATGTAATGAAATCCGTGGCGGAAATAAACAATCAGAGCAGTGATGAAGAAGAGATACTAAGATAGACTAAGCATTACATTCATGTTAGCGCAGACAACATTAAAGCTGTAGATCTCCTCATGGAATATTCCATCTTCTTCTCTTATGCATTCCATTTATCCCTCTTATATTTCTTCTTTTATCTTTCAGGAAACCCCACCCTTGCGGGTCTATCAGACACCCTGGTTGTTATAACCCCAAAAGAAAAAAATCGAATTGCTACGCGTTCGCGTTAACATGAGAAAGATTACTCCACTTAGGTTTATTCTACTTTTGTTTACAGGTTTCAACTATTTAGCTCCTTATTTAAGGAAGAAAACGGTTTGGGCTGCAATGCATGGCACCGCAGCATGAACCAACTCAGTTTTGGAGCTAAGCTCTTCAAAAACTTCCGAATACCTTCGATTTAAACATTGATCGGCAGCTTATTTTCATATAGCTCCTGCATATCCAAGTTTAGGGGGTATGAGATTCCCCTTTGATGATGCTTAGCGGCCACGAACCATGGAGCAGGAAAAGCTGACCCACATACCACGTTATACTGTGAGCCAGTTTGAGGGAACCCGACGTTTGAAAACACCACTGTAGTAAAAGCTACAGCAGAGGGAATGATCGATACGGAAATATGAAAGTTTCAAATCTAAGCTTTGGCCAGACGCTAATTATTATCTATTTATTATTATTATTATTATTATTATTATTATTATATTATTATTTATTATTTATATTATTATTGAATTATTATGATTATTATTTATTATTATTGATTATTATATTATTTTATTATTATTATATATTATTCATATTATTTATATATTAAATTGATATTATTATTATTATATCTATAATTATATTATTATTATTATTATCGATTATTATTATATTATTATTATTAATTATTATTATTATTATTATTATTATTATTATTATTATCTATTATTATATTATTATTATTATTATTGGTAGTAGTAGTTAGTAGTAGTAGCTATAGTAGTATAGTAGTAGTAGAGTAGTATAGTAGTAGTAGTATGTAGTAGTAATATTTTCTAGTGTCTTTGGACATTCATCTCTTCAGCCAAACATCGAATGATCAGAATCCAACAGGAATGAAAGATTGAAAGTTTGATAGCAAAGAAGACAAAACATTTTACTAAGACATACCTGAATGCAGATGTTTACATTATGAGGAGGTACCTTCAGAGCCGCACGCCTTCTTAGTGCTTAAGCTCAGAGGACAGAAAAAATATCTTTAGGAAAAATTATAAAAAATTAGCGTAATAAATAACCTGGAGGGATGCTGGGAGAAGGAAGGAAATAGTTTCACAATTCCAACTAAATTGATTTAAGGGAATAGTATAAAGCCAAAATGGAAAATGGAGGAACAATTAATAGTGAACATATGTTGT
>JABUQX010110328.1:20000-29926 GCA_015478945.1 Trachelipus rathkii | reverse complement strand
TATATATATATATATATATATATGCGACCACGTGCTCACCTACACACACTCACTTCCCTGCACCACACACACACACACACACACACACACACACACACACACACACACACACACACACACACACACTTATACACACATTCACTATGACACTTACACTCACCATAGACACTTTTACTTACATTTACACTTATACACACTGATACCTCGAATTTGATGCCTCAGCACTTTGATGTCTCTCAACTTTGATGAAGCTCAACTTTGATAACTCCCGGCTGGTGGCTCAACTTTGATGACGTTAGCTTTGATGACGTCATCTTTGGCAGTTCATCTTTGATGGTCCAACACTGATGACTCAACTTTGGGTGACCAACTTTTGTAGCTCAACTGGTGGCCCCTATCTTGATGGTACATCTTTGATATGGTGCCTATCTTGATCGTTCATCTTTGGCTCAGCATTATTGATGATTCATCTTTGATGACGTCATCTTTGTCGGTTCATCTTTGATGACTCAGATTTATTGATGGTTCCAGTACATTTTTGATGGTTCAGTACATTTGATGGTCCCCAATCACCGTAAGAAGTATGAGTGTTTTATTAGTGTTCTATGAGTATTCTATGAGTGCCAGGTGAATGCCAAGTGAGTGCCAATGTGTGCCAATGAGTGCCAAGTGAGTGCCAATGAGTGCCAAGTGAGTGCCACATAGTGCCTACTGAGTGCCGCTTTTTCAAGCCTTTTCTAGTCTTCCCTGAGCCTAGAATAGCCCTAAAATGTGTCTACCCTTAGGTTATAAGGTATGAGGAAATCGATTGGTGTATATTACAAGTTTGCTAGGATGCTTCCCACTACTATGAGTTAGTCTTTTTCTAACACTTATAGCCTATATATATATATATATATATATATATATATATATATATATATATATATATATATATATATATATATATATATATATATATATATATATATATATATATATATATATATTACTTACACACACACACACACATACACACATACCTAGATACATACACTTACACTCACACAGATACACTCACACTTACGCTTACACACACACACACATACACACACACATACACACATGCCTAGATACCTACACTTACACTCACACACAGATACACTCACACTTACGCTTACACACACACTCACACACTTACACACACCCAGATACACACACACACATACCCACTATGACACTTATACGCACTTACACTTACCATAGACACTTACACTTACACTTACACTTACACACACACATACACTATGTCACTTATTCACACATACACACATACACATAGACACTAACCCATAGACACTTACGCTCACCCATAGACACTTACACTCACCCATAGACACTTACACTTACACTCACACACAGATACACACATATATATATACACACTCACTCTCGATATTTTGATGCCTCAGCTTTGTTGGCTCAACTTTGTTGGCTCAACTTTGATGGCTCAACTTTGTTGGCTCAACTTTGATGGCTCAATTTTGATGCCTCAGCTTTAATACCTCAGCTTTGATGACTCATCTTTGATAACGTCATCTTTGACACCACCTATATTGATGATTCATCTTTGATGACGTCATCTTTGTCCGTTCATCTTTGATGACTCAGATTTATTGATAATTTTGATGGTTCAGTACATTTTGATGGTTCCCAATCACTGTAAGGAGTGTCTAGGAGTGGACCTCCACTGCAGGCATCGAACCCACGTTCCCGCCTGCCGTGCGCCCGCAGGCGCAATATTTCCGCGTTCCCGCCCGCCGCGTGCGCCCGCAGGCGCAATATTTCCGCGTAACCACCGCCGCGTGCGCCCGCAGCAGGCGCAATATTCCCGCGCGAATGAAAAATATTACTATGAGTCATTCATTTTGCTTCATACTTAAACATTTTTATAAAAAACATTTTCGCGATCCTAAAACTGTAACTCATTACAGACCTATTATTATTATTTAACACATATTTCATAGTTGTGATACCAATGTAAACTATTCAAAAATTTCTTTTCAAATATACTAAGAGTCATTCTTTTTACTTCATACTTAAACATTTTTTATTAGAAACATTTACATTACAACCCTTAAAGCTGTAAAACAGTAAATCAATAGTTCAATTGCCTACCATCAGAGGGAATAGTAAGGCTTTGTTTTACTGCTTTACTGCTTTAACTCATATATTTTACTGCTTTACTGCTTCTCATATGTTTTACTGCTTTAACTCATATATTTATTAACATTACATACCTTAAAGCAGTAAATCAGTAAATCAATAGAGGTGTTACATAGCAACATGGGGATTAGTATGCTTTTGTTTTACTGCTTTACTGCTTTAACTCATATGTTTTACTGCTTTAACTCACATATATTTAGTAACATTACATACACCAAAGCAGTAAATCAGTAAATCAATAAGTTTACATAGCAACAAGGGGATTAGTATGCTTTTGTTTTACTGCTTTACTGCTTTAACTCATATGTTTTACTGCTTTAACTCATATATTTATTAACATTACATACCTTAAAGCAGTAAATCAGTAAATCAATAGAGGTGTTACCTAGCAACAAAGGGATTAGTATGCTTTTGTTTTACTGCTTTACTGCTTTAACTCATATGTTTTACTGCTTTAACTCATATGCTTTACTGCTTTAACTCATATATTTATTAACATTATGTTTTTATTTTGTTTTAATACTTTTTATTATTATTTTTATTATTTTTATTTTTATTTATATTTTTATTATTATTTTTATTATTACACTTAGTGTTATTTACTTCATGCCTATTGTTATTATTATTTAGCACACACATACACCCCACACACACACACACACTTACACACATAACGTATAATTTATTAAAACATTTTATGTTTTAATTAAACACGTACATTTATATTACTCATTCAATTATAACTAAAATTATTTCAAAGTTTCTTAAAACTTCTATAATAAATCAATCATTATCTTTGAACAAAGAATTTATTATTAACTGTTAATACTTTTTGTTTATAAATTTTATAACTATCAAGTTTTAAAATAATTTTTACCAAAATTTTATGAAATTTTATTAAAAACATATATTTTACGTACCTTAAAGCAATAAATCAGTAAAGCAGTAAGTCAATAGAACAAAACGTGGCATAGCTTGGTGTAGAGGGGTGCTAGGGGCTTGCCTTACTGATTTACTGATTTATTGCTTTAAGGTACGTAAAATATATGTTTTTAATAAAATTTCATAAAATTTTAGTAAAAATTATTTTAAAACTTGATAGTTATAAAATTTATAAACAAAAAGTATTAACAGTTAATAATAAATTCTTTGTTCAAAGATAATGATTGATTTATTATAGAAGTTTTAAGAAACTTTGAAATAATTTTAGTTATAATTGAATGAGTAATATAAATGTACGTGTTTAATTAAAACATAAAATGTTTTAATAAATTATACGTTATATGTGTAAGTGAGTGTGCGTGTGTGTGTGTGTGGAGGGTGTGTGTGTGTGTAAATAATAATAACAATAGGCATGAAGTAAATAACACTAAGTATAATAATAAAAATAATAATAAAAATAAAAATAAAAATAAAAATAATAAAAATAATAATAAAAAGTATTAAAACAAAATAAAAAACATAATGTTAATAAATATATGAGTTAAAGCAGTAAAGCATATGAGTTAAAGCAGTAAAACATATGAGTTAAAGCAGTAAAGCAGTAAAACAAAAGCATACTAATCCCTTTGTTGCTAGGTAACACCTCTATTGATTTACTGATTAAAATAAAAAACATAATGTTAATAAATATATGAGTTAAAGCAGTAAAACATATGAGTTAAAGCAGTAAAGCAGTAAAACAAAAGCATACTAAACCCCTTGTTGCTATGTAACACCTCTATTGATTTACTGATTTACTGCTTTAAGGTATGTAATGTTAATAAATATATGAGTTAAAACAGTAAAACATATGAGTTAAAGCAGTAAAGCAGTAAAACAAAAGCATACTAATCCCCTTGTTTCTATGTAACACCTCTATTGATTTACTGATTTACTGCTTTAAGGTATGTAATGTTAATAAATATATGAGTTAAAGCAGTAAAACATATGAGTTAAAGCAGTAAAGCAGTAAAACAAAAGCATACTAATCCCCATGTTGCTATGTAACACCTCTATTGATTTACTGATTTACTGCTTTAAGGTATGTAATGTTAATAAATATATGAGTTAAAGCAGTAAAACATATGAGTTAAAGCAGTAAAGCAGTAAAACATATGAGTTAAAGCAGTAAAGCAGTAAAACAAAACATTACTATTCCCTCTGATGGTAGGCAATTGAACTATTGATTTACTGTTTTACAGCTTTAAGGGTTGTAATGTAAATGTTTCTAATAAAAAATGTTTAAGTATGAAGTAAAAATGAATGACTCTTAGTATATTTGAAAAGAAATTTTTTGAATAGTTTACATTGGTATCACAACTATGAAATATGTGTTAAATAATAATAATAGGTCTGTAATGAGTTACAGTTTTAGGATCGCGAAAATGTTTTTTATAAAAATGTTTAAGTATGAAGCAAAATGAATGACTCATAGTATATATATTTTTCATTCGCGCGGGAATATTGCGCCTGCGGGGCGGGCGGGAATCGGGAAAATTGCGCCTGCGGGCGCACGCGGCGGGCGGGAACGCGGAAATATTGCGCCTGCGGGCGCACGCTGCGGGCGGGAACGCGGGTTCGGATGCCTTCGTGCGGAGGTCGCATGCTGCGCCCTGCTTCTTACAGTGATTGGGAACCATCAAAATGTACTGAACCATCAAAATTATCAATAAATCTGAGTCATCAAAGATGAACGGACAAAGATGAATCATCAATATAGGTGGTGTCAAAGATGACGTTATCAAAGATGAGTCATCAAAGCTGAGTATCAAAGTTGAGGCATCAAAATTGAGCCATCAAAGTTAGACAAGGTGGAGCCATCAAAAGTCAGGCCAACAAAGTTGAAAGACCAGCTTGAAAGCTGAGGCATCAAAAATATCCCGAGTGAGTGTGTGTGTATATATATATATATGTGAATGAATCTGTGTGTGGTGTGAAGTGTAAGTGTCTATGGGTGAGTGTAAGTGTCTATGGGTGAGCGTAAAGTGTCTATGGGCTAGTGTCTATGTGTATGTGTGTATGTGTGAATAAGTGACATAGTGTATGTGTGTGTAAGTGTAAGTGTAAGTGTAAGTGTCTATGGTAAGTGTAAGTGTGCATAAGTGTCATAGTGGGTATGTGTGTGTGTGCGTGTGTATCTGGGTGTGTGTGTGTGTGAGGTGTGTGTGTGTGTGTAGCTAGGTATCAAAATATCGTGTGAGTGTAAGTGTATGTATCTAGGCATGTGTGTATGTGTGTGTGCCATGTGTGTGTGTGTGTGTAAGCCCCGTAAGTGTGAGTGTATCTGTGTGTGAGTGTAAGTGTATGTATCTAGGCATGTGTGTGTGTATGTTTTGTGTAAGTAAATATATATATGTATATATGTATATATATATATATCATATATATATATATATATATATATATATAATATATATATATATATATATATATATATATATATATATATAAATAATAACAATGTATATTTATATATATATATATATATATATATATATATATATATATAGGCTATAAGTGTTAGAAAAAGACTAACTCATAGTAGGAAGCATCCTAGCAACTTGTAATATACACCAATCGATTCCTCATACCTTATAACCTAGGGGTAGACACCCATATTAGGGCTCTCAGGGGAGGCTAGAAAAGGCTTGAAAAGTGGCACTCAGTTGACATGTGGCACTCAGTTGGCACTATGCAGCTCATGGCACTCACTTGGCACTCACTTGGCACTCATTGGCACTCATTGGCACTCACCTGGCACTCATAGAATACTCATAGAACACTAATAGAACACCCCTAGATACTCCTTACGGTGATTGGGGACCATCAAAATGTACTGAACCATCAAAAATGTACTGAACCATCAATAAATCTGAGTCATCAAAGATGAACCGACAAAGATGACGTCATCAAAGATGAATCATCAATAATGCTGAGCCTTCAAAGATGAACGATCAAGATAGGCACCATCAAAGATGTACCATCAAGATAGGGGCCATCAAAGTTGAGCCATAAAAGTTGAGCCATCAAAGTTGAGCCATCAAAGTTGGACCATCAAAGATGAACCGTCAAAATATACTTAGCCATCAAAGATGAACCATCAAAGTTGAGCCATCAAAGTTGAGCCATCAAAGTTGAGCCATCAAAGTTGAGCCATCAAAGCTGAGCCATCAAAGCTGAGGCATCAAAGCTGTGGGTGTGTAAATGTAAGTGTAAGTGTCTATGGGTGAGTGTAAGTGTCATAGTGAATGTGTGTATAAGTGTGTGTGTGTGCGTGTGTGTAGGTGTAGGCGTGAGTGTGTGTGTAGGTGAGCACGTGTTCGCATATATATATATATATATATATATATATATATATATATATATATATATATATATATATATATATATATATATATATATATATATATATATATATATATATATATATATATGTATAACATATATATATATACAGCTACTTTGCATTATATATATATACGTAACCACTATTATTGTGTGTGTGTGTGTGTGTGTGTGTCAGTATTAGTATTTGAGGGGTAGGTGTGTGTAGGGGTAGGTGTGACCGCGGATGGAAATAAGTTAGGACAGATCCATACAGGTCAGGTACCTACACGACCTCATGTTAGCACAGTTACCTACCAAAGGCAAGGGCGGGTACCTTATTTGCTCAAGATCTCTACTAGAGACCTCGCTTTCTTCAGAATGGTCAATTTCAACCCGAGCTCAAGATAATCCCTACTAATCCCTTACGAACCTTTAAGAATGGTCAATTTCAGCCCTTGATACGATATCAAGGCCAAAATATCAAGGCCAAAACCGAAATATCAAGGCCAAAACATCAAAAAATGGGGCTAAGCCCTAAAGGGGGGCCAAAAATAGGGGGGGTGCTACGTACGACGGATGCTCCGCATCCGTCTGGCGCGCCCCTTCTGCGAAGGGGCGCTAAAAAGCTACAAGGCCTAAAAAGGTCAAGGCCAAAAAAGGTCAAGGTCAAAAAAGGTCAAGGGCAGGTAAAATTTTAGGGTGGGGTAAAAGAGGCCTAGGGGTAAAAAGGTCAGGTGAGGTAAAAGAGACCGAGCTCCAATATGACCTCCCTACTACTAACGATACATTAATTATTGATTTTCGCTTCTGGAGTCAACAGCTTATAAATAGCTATATATATATATATATATATATATATATATATATATATATATATATATATATATATATATATATATATATAATAGTAACAAATAGAAAATGCAGGGCTACCAATCAGAGAGCAGTATTTCTATGACGTCATTAAGTACTTATTCTCCGATTATATTGCAGGTGTACGAACGCATATTCAATTACTATATTAAAAAACTTATCAACTTTGAATCATTTCTTTTATCTATGCCCATATCCATATCGCTATCGATTGCATGAATAAATTGAGTCTTTGTATGATTGTATGTATATGATTGAAAAGAAATGGAACACGTATTTATTAATAATAATATAAAATGGAATTTCTACTACTACTACTACTACCACTATTGCTATTACTACTGCTACTATGACTACTACTACTACAACTATTCTCTCCATCTCCACTGTGTCTCTTCTCTGCAGTCGATCGATTCCGTCTGTGACACCGACTCATATATATACAGGGTGATTCAAAACCTCTGCGACAAACTTGGAGAGCTGATAGAGCAAACGATAAGGAACATTTATTGTTAAATAATCTATGTTGTATGACGCTTCATTTCAAAGTTACGGATGATGTGAACCACGTGATGTTGTTTGACGCGTCACGTTACTTCGTAACCGGAGATTTTGGGTATTCTAATGTTAATGTTTGTGTGCGTGCGTACATCTTGTACTCCCGAGGGTTGATAGGGTAACAATAAGAATATTTTGTTAAACAACGTATGTGTTTTGAGCGAGGTTGTAAAGCAAACAATGGTAGATTGTTATGAAATCATTTTATTGGGGGAAATTACAGGAGGTGTTCAAAGTGTCTTCCCCTGTAACTGATTACATTCGTTACATCGCCGTGCCATTGCCTGTCGGACTCTACCGAACATGCCCTCACTGTGTCTGATTTGATCAAACGCAGTGAATATTCGCTGAATCTGTTCCTCTCTTGTGTTGACTGGGTTAATGTACACAACTCTCTTCACATGCCCCCAAAGAAAATAATTTACGGTCGGGCGATCTTGCAGGCCACGCAACAGGTTCCCTCTCCCACATCCATTTTGTCGAGGTGTAGACTCCTGTTCAGATGCGCCCCGTACTTGAGTGGCTGAAGTGCGCTGGGCCATCATGTTGGAAGCACACATGTCTCTGCCGGGTCTGGGAGTATGTCGTCCATGAGCTGCAGAAGCGTGTTCTGGAGTAGTTGCAGGTGCGCAGGTCCATCCAAACGGGTGGAATGATGACAGGTCCCAGAAGATAATCCCCAAGAATTCCACCCCAGATGTTTACGGTAAATTTCGCCTGGTGAACTCTGATGAACATTGCGTGCGGATTGTCCTCGTCCCATATGTGGCTGTTTCTCTTGTTGAAGTTGCCATCACGTGTGAAGCATGCCTCATCGGTAAACAAGACATGTGCAGGAAAGGCAGGATTATCGATGCTCCGTTGCAGAAACCACCGGCAAATCGCACACGGGGTGCGAAGTCGTTTGGCCCAAGTCCTTGTACTTTCTGTAGGTGGTATGCATGGAGGCTTTGCTCTTGCAAGACCGAACCACAGACGACTGATTTGCTCCATGGCATGGGCAATGGCGCGTGTAGTCAACTGGTCGTTGGCGACCTCTCTCAAGCACCTCTTCTTCAAACGCAAGATTCCTCATATTATGCGGTCTTCCACCAATGCACCGGGGACGAAGGGTTCCATTATCTCGAAGGCGCTGATGAAGGCGAGCAAACATTGTGTGGTGGGGGTGATTTCTGTGTGGAAACCGTTTCCGGTACATGAGGTTCGCTCTTCGTCCATTTCCGTTCGCCGCACCGTAACACATTATCATGTCGGTTAACTCGGGAAGAGTGTAGTGATCCATTCGTAATCGATTCCTACACTGTACTGAATCAACGATGAATTGGGCAAGGTAAAGGTATTGCCAGGTGTTTCCGAAGGACGTTAAGTGTACACACATGTACGCACGCACAAACACATTAAAATTGAGTAACCTAAATCGTCGGTAACCTACATGCGACGCGTCACACAACATAAACTACTGTACCTTCAATCGTTCGTAACTTTGAAACGAAGCGTCATACAACATAGGTTTTTTAACAATAAATGTTACTTATCGTTTGCTCTATCAGCCCTCCAAGTTTGTCGCAGAGGTTTTGAATCACCCTGTATATATAAAGCTTGGTCCAAATCGTCGACAGGTCAAATGGTCGATATTTGTCAAAATTATCTGTAGATCATTTTTCTTATCAGTCTGAATGTGTCGATCAGATTAACAATTTTTTTTAAAAAAATCTGTGGACCATTTTTCTCTTCATTTTAAATGTGTCGACGATCTGGACAACTTATGAAATTTTTCTTATGTGTCAACTATTTGTACACCATATGAATATTTTTTATAAGTAAAATGTGGCCAACATCTGTGGCCAATATTCGTTTTGTTGTTGTTGTTTTTTAAGATTCTCTAACGAACCCAACAAAACTTAAACGGTCTGGGTAAAATATTTATAGAATTTTATTGAGATAAATGATACATTATTCGAGAGAGGAAAGCTAGTTCTACA
>JABUQX010110328.1:12500-15000 GCA_015478945.1 Trachelipus rathkii | reverse complement strand
TTTTTTTTTGTAATATATTAGCTCACTATATTATATGATACTAACAATGAATTTAGTGGTAAGGGACATGATTCAAAAAGTTTCGAAATATTTTAAAATTTTTTTAAAAATCACATTTTATGTTAAATATTTAAAAAAAATGAAATATCTCGAAAAGTACGACGCTACAGAAAAACCCATTACATATTGGAAATCAGCGTATAAAGCTTTATACAAATATATAGTATATATATATTACTATATAATATAATATTATTATATATATACATAGATATATATATTAATATATATATAATTATATATATATAATATAAATATATATACTTATATATATATATATATTATTATATATATAAATATATATATATATTATATTATATATATATATATATATATATATATATATTATATATATATATATATTATTAATATAAATATATAATATATTATTAAATATATATATATATATATATTAACATATATATATATATATAATATATATTATATCATATATATATATTATATATATATATATATATATTATATATAATATATATATATATAATATACTATAATATGATATATTTATTATATATATATATATATATATATATTAAATAGAATATATATATATATATATATATATATATATTATAATATATATATATAAATAAATTATCATATATATATATATGTATTTATATATATATACTACTCGTTATATAGGTATATAATATATATATATAATATATATAATATATATTATACTATATATATATTATGTATATATTAATATAATTTATATATATATTAGAAAATATATCATATATCATATATAGCAATAAAGATTTTTAAATAAAAAATATATAAATATAATATTATATAAATATATATTAGGCGGCTCGAGCGACGGGAAGAGGTGGGCGTTCCAATACCAATACGTAAAAAAAAAAAAAAAAATAAACTGATGGAGTCGAAACTGAAAGTCCATCTATATATTTTTGAATCATTTCCGTTACCACTGAAATTGATTGTTAGGATCGCCTATACTAGAAATATATTAAAGAAAAAGGAACAATGGGATATTGGAAGTTCAACAAGTAAACAGATAAGGTAACCTTATTAGTATATATATATTTATATATATATATATATATATATATATATATATATATATATATATTATATATATATATATAATATATATATATATATATAGTATATATATATATAATCTATATATAGTTATATATATATATATACATATATTTATATATATATTGGTAATTAGGGTTCTTATAAATTTTTACCGTCATGAAATAATAAGACAATATAATTTTATATAATTCAAGTCCAGGAATTATATTTTTAATAACTTTATTTTGTAAGCATCGATAATAATAGTAAATCCTAAACAGTAATGAAAATAAGTTAATATTAAAAACTATTAAAACTATTAAAAACTAGTTTTGAAAACAAATTTTAATTAAAAATAAAACTAGTTTAGTTTCTTATTTTAAAGTTATATGCTTAAGTAAACTTCAAAGTAATTTAAATTTTTATTTAGCTTGACCTGCTTTTATATTTATATAAAAAGTCAACCTAGTTTTCTCTTTTTAAACTTCACAAGAAAAATATTGCCTATACATATTTGTTTTTTGTTTTTTTTTAAATATATTTAATTTCAAAAACATTTAATTTAATTTTCCAAAGAATATTTTAGACATTCAAGCCATTTTCACAAAACAAATGAGATTAATCCCTTTTTACAAACACAAAAACTCACACCTACACAACACCTATACACACACATCTACACACACACACACACACACACACAAACACACACACACATACACACACCACACACACACCACACACAGCACACACACACACACACAACACACACACACACCACAACACACACACCACACCAACACACACACCAAAATGCTTAGGTTAGAACAGCTGTATAATTCTACTAAAACATATATATAATAAGTAAACTTTTTTTCTGATTCTGATCGTATTTTGAATGACTAAATTATGTTAGTTTGAACATCGTCCAAAGGATAACTTGCAGAATTACCTTTGTGTCAAATCTCAGGAGTCGAAGGAACAATTGTCACAAAAAAGCGAAACATGAACCTCTTTAATGCAAGTATCATGTTTCTTACGCTCTTTTTCATACGAAATGCGTTAGTTTCCAATTCGGGTACATCGAAGTAAGGATACTTCATTCCTTATTTTGTTTAGATTTACTATTATCCTGCATATAACATTAAGAAAGTATATATATTTATATAATATATTACATATATATTATATATATTTATTCAAATATATGATTGTATATCTTATTATCCTGTAATATATATATATTATATATTATATATATATATATTATATGTATATAATTTATAAAAAAAAAATATAATTGTAATAATATAAAGTAAAAATTTTAAAAATTTAACAAAATAAAAGCAATGAAAATAACTCA
>JABUQX010110328.1:0-2500 GCA_015478945.1 Trachelipus rathkii | reverse complement strand
TATTATTAACTTCCTTACTCCTATGTACAAAAACTTACGATTTATATATTACCTAGTATCTTATTTGCCTTATTTCTCTGCTTACCAAACATTGGATTAATAGCACTATAGAGATACTGCTTATAATCCACACCAATCCTATTGCTTGTTCTACAGATCGAGCCAATCGACCACTTATGTCATAGCTAATCCTTTATTCGAGTTCAACCTAAGATGAAGGACCTTACACGTTTCTACTACTTAAAAAATCATTTTGCCACTTATCGCCAACCAGAAGTTTATCGAAAGATCATTTTGAATCTTTATGCATCCTTCATTATTCCCAATTGAAGTTGCTACTTTGGCATCATCATGACCAACTTAAGAAAACCATTTACATTATTAGACCCTGATCCTAATCATTATGATAAAATCGAGAACAGTAGTGTCCAGACGAACCTGGTGAGGACAACCACTCTTCACCACTTCCCATGGGATGACTTATGCCATTTGCTTACACACTGCTTCTAATTACACAAACCACTCTTTAATCCAAACCCTGTACCACTCGCACCTATCACATTGCCCCATATGTTGCTCAGCCTTTTGTGGGAACTTTATCAAGGCCTTTGCTAAGTCAGATACAAATAATATCAACGGTTCAGCTTAATGCTATCTTTGCAAAAGTCCATAAATATCCTAAAAAGGTTTGATTGACATGATCTCCCCATTCTAAAACCTTTTGAGAACCATACTTAATTAGTATCATGCAAATGTTTTCTATATTAACTTTTCAGTAACTTTCCAAAATTTTTGCAACCAAGAGATGTTAAGCTAACTGGCGTAATTTCCCAAATCTCCCTTACTACCTTCTTCCTAATAGGCACAACATATGCGATTTCCAGTCTTATCGGTACCCTCACTAAATGTTAAGGAACGTTTAAAAATCAAAAACAATGCCTTTGCAATACTGCTACTACCCTCTTTTAGAATTCTACCATATATACCATCAGGACCTGCAGCTTTACTTGGATCAATATGTTCTAGTAGCGATTTAATTTCTTTTACATCAAATTCAAATTCTGTTAGTCTATTTATTACATGTAAACGAGAACCACTAGTTTCCAAACCACCAGCGATTAAAACAAAAAAAGTTGTGTGTACAAATGTACATTTATCTGATATATGTGTGCTTGCGTCTGATTTAAATTCTATAAAAATATGTCAAGAGTATGATAAAATTAACACAGATATTAAATAATAATAAAAAAAAATATCTAAAAAGTAGAGTGAATCACTTATATGGCTTCACTGAAGTGAAAAATTATATTAATATGTTAAAATTCTCAACTTCCTTATCAGATTTGGATTTTTAGTTCAAGTAGCGTTTTATCCACAATAGTGGCTCTATAAGCTATACAGATCCTATATATTATTATATTATAATAATATAATATATATATATATATTTATATATATATATATATATCTATAGTATATATATATATAGTATATATATATATATATAATATATAATATATATATATATAATATATAATATATTATATACTATATATATCTATATAATATTATATGACTATAATAGTATTTATGGATTGTTTAGATACAAGCCTATCTCCATTTCAAAATTTTTGCACAATACTCTGCAAATGTATTAAAATTAAAGATAAACTTAAATTTAAGTGTAAAAAATGCCTTTAACCAGATTTAGCAACTTTTTACCCTTTATATATTAAATGTTAAAATTGGTAATTATTTAGATAAAGGGCTTCACCTCCGATTTTCAAAATTTTTGCACAGTATACTGCAAATGTATTAAAATTAAATATAAAATCAAAATTAAGTCCTAACCTATTAAAACTAACCTAGCCTTACTAAACCTAATCTGACCAAATAAACTGAAAATAAATTTAACCTAACTAAAAAAAATTAACAAAAAAAAAACAACAATCACAGTAAATAAATAAAAACAGTTAAAAAAAACAACAACAATCACCTTATTAAACAAATCTTTAAACACTTAAAACCAAAATAAAAAAATGCGATAAAACTAAACCAATAAATTATTAAGGTCAATCAATAAATATTAGGGGAATTGCTTAAGGTTTTAGTGTATTTTCAGATGATTTGAAAAACTGTCTGTCATTTAGACCTGTGCCTATAAATTTATATGAAATTTTGTTGAATTTGGATTCTTGGTTGCTGTGTGTTAAGAAAGAAAATGTTTTAACTTTATACCTATTAAAAAGGTTATAAATATTTTTTGTCATTTGTGTGTATGTGTATCTTGAAATGAAAGAAGTAAATACATATAAATGCATAGGTTAATATTATAAAAATGCCATTATAAGAAAATGTTCATACTTTATATTTATATATATAATATCAACATTTTCAACTTATGTGTATTATAAACTTTTACTACAATATACATTATTAATGAAAAAAATTATCTTTGAACTATAATGATATGGTCTAGTGCTTATTGATATCTAAAAAG
>JABUQX010110327.1:50000-52500 GCA_015478945.1 Trachelipus rathkii | reverse complement strand
TATATATATATATATATATATATATATATAGTATATAGAGTTTATGGCAAGCTCCGGGACTAAGGAATCTTCTCACTTAAAAATCCTAAGCGAGAGCGAGGAATTCGAATCTCGTGTCGGCTAAATGAACGGACACAAAAAAAATTGTCGTCAGGAGATTTTGCTGTAAATTAATTACAGGCTTACGGCATAGGGAATTACACTAATTTCTGTACATGTCACATCACATCACATAACCATTGCATTACAACAGAACAAGCAGCGTGCTTGCCATCCAGCTAAAAAATATTTGCTTCTAATCCACTGTTAGCAAATACTTTTAACAAACATTTTCCTCTTGACAAGATCATACTCGGTAGGTACTAATCCCCCAAAATTCATGCGTGTGATATAGGTATGGTAGGCAAATAACTAAACTAACTAATATATGTAGCCTCATGTCAGTTATCTGCCTCAGTTAGCACTGTAAAAAATCATATTAAAATTTACGCAATCGCATAAGTGTGCTCGCGATGATGACAATTTGGTTAATTTTAACAATGCAAATGTGATTGTAAAATAAAAATTATATAAATAAATAACAGTATATATACGTTAAAGTAAGGTTATGTTTAGTTAGTTTACATATATTTGAACTTTTTTTTTTTTTAAATATTTTAAATATTTTAAATATTTGACTTTACCATTTTACTCAGTTATGAAATGGTTTCGAAGGTCATGCAATCGATATGATATGGAGGTGGAGGTAGTATCCACATCATATATATATATATTATATCTTATATTATATATACATATATATTTTAATATATATATATTATAATATATATATATATATATATATAATATATTAATATATATATATCATATATATATATATATATATATATAGTATATATATAGGCCCTGTTATGTTTTAAGAACTCCGTCAGTTTTGATTTTTTTTTTGTTTTGGTTTTTAACATATTGCTGTAGTATGATACTAATAAGAATTTTCAGTGTGATGGACATGATTAAAAAAGTTCGAATATTTTAAATAATTATTTAAAAATCACATTATATCAATAAAATTTTAAAAATGAAATATCTCGAAAGTACGACACTTACAGAAAAAACCAATTGCATATTTGAAATCTGCGTATAAAGCTTATTATAAGTAATAAAAAACAAAAAATTAAAAAAAAAATTTAATTTTTTCATAAATGAAATATCTCGAAAAGTACGAGACTTACAGAAAAAACCAATTACATATTTGAATTCAGCGTATAAAGCTTATAAAAAAAAAATAAACAATAAAAAAAAATAAAAAAAAAATAAAAATAAAAAAAAAATTAGGGGCTCGAGCGACGGGGGACAAGAAGGGGGGGACGTTTTCCCTACCCCGTAGGGGAGGGGCGAGGAACCCCCGCGACACCAATACCAAAGAGCGCGGGTTCCGGAGACCCTCCCCGGAGGGGGGAAAGTCCTACCCTGTAGTTCCCCGGAAGGCGAGAGACCCCGACTCCTGCTATCTTTGGCGCTTTACCCTTGGGTATTCCTTTAGTTAAAAAAAAAAAAAAAAAATTTAAACTGACGAGTTGTAAAAACGTAACTGGTCTAATGATTATTTGAGTCATGTCCGTCACCCCCTTAGAAGGCTGTTAGGATCATGATACTAGAAAAAAAGTATAAAAAAAAAAACAAAAAAAAAATGTCAAAACTGACGGAGTCTTAAACATAACAGGTCCTATATATATATAATATATAATATATATATTTATTATATAATATAAAATTTTATTTTATATATATAATATATAATATTAATATAATATATATATTATTATTAGATATATATATATATATTATATATACAGATATATTATATATAATATATATATTATATATATATATATATAATATATATATATATATTATAATATATTATATATATATATATATATATATATATATATTATATATATAATATATTATATATATATATAATATTTATATATATTATATATAATATAAATATATATAATATATATATATATATATATATATAATATATATATATATATATATATATATATATATATATAATATATATAAATATATAGTAGTATATATATATATATATATATATATATTATATATTTTATATATATATATATATATTATATATATATATATAATATATACTATATAATATATATTATATATAATATTATAATATATAGTTATATATATATATAGTATATATATATATATAATATATAGGCCCTTGTATGTTTACGATTCCGTCAGTTTTGATTTTTTTTTTGTTTTTTTTTAAACATATTGCTAGTATATGATATTTATGGTGACGGACATGATTCAAAAGTTATAAATATTTTAATAATTTTTTAAAAAATCAATTATATACGAAAAAATTTCAAAAATGAATATCTCGAAAAAGTACGATACTTATCAGAAAACCAATTACATATTTGGAATTAACACATAAAGCTTATTACAA
>JABUQX010110327.1:10000-20000 GCA_015478945.1 Trachelipus rathkii | reverse complement strand
CGTAAGGAATAAATACTTACTGTAGGATTGTCAAAGGAATTTCCCGATCAAGGAAACTAACTTTCGGACCAATTTGGATAAGTTGCTAAGGAGCGTATCGTTCCGTAAATTGCATAAAATTCTGACATTAAATTGTATTGTGAATATTTTCCGGAAAATTTAATATTGTACATAAATAAAGAATATTTTGATATATATATTTCTAGTAATAGGGTATAATAGGTTATATGTATATATTTGGTAATAGGGTATAATAGGATTAATATACTATATTGGTAATAGGTACAATAGGATTGACATAAACTATAATTGAGTGTTTATTTTATTATATCAAAAATTGCATCTCTTTTGTGTTACTTGAATCCTTTTCTTTCTCATTTAGTGTTGTCAGGAATAAGCCTTCTCCAAAGAGAATCCTGGGACCTCGCGTAAAAGTCTCTAAATAAAACAAACAAGCAAAAATCAATTAACAAAAAGAGATAACAAATGGTGGCTCCGTAGACTTTGGAAGAAGGATATAAAAAAAAAAAAAAAAGAGAAGGAAAAAAGAAGATAATAGCACGGATATAAAATAAATAAAGGAGAAAGAAAAAAAGGACAACAAGATTTAAGGGATATAAAAAAAATAAAAAGAGGTGTAAGTCGAGGTAACAAAGAGATTATTTATTTTTCTATATATTTTATTTTTTTTCTTTGTTGCCACATTTGAATTTGATATTTGGAAATATTTTTTTTGCTAACCATATTTCTTTCCCTCGTGTTCTTGTTTCCGTATTTAGGAATAAGTACGAAGCAGAGAGAGAGATTTTTTTTAAAAATAAAGGAAGAAGGAAAAGAAGCATAATTTGGTTCATCTTTTTGCTTTGTTTTTGAAGAAGGAAGGATATAAAATAATTCTGAGTCCATCAAGGAATTGATAATATAAATTGGTTGAGTTTTTCTTTTTTTTAGAGAAAAAAATAATATTGAGTTAAACTTTTTTCTCCTTTTGTGGATATTTTATATATATATATATATAAATATATATATATATATAGGGCATATTTTTTGTAGGGTATATATATTTTTGTCTTTGTTTTTCTATGAGTGGGAAGGAAATGGACAAGACTGGTAAGTCAATCCCTGAAGGAACTGAAGAGCCTAGGGAAGATCGAAGTGCAGTAGGTTTGTTAAAACAATTTCAAGATGCTGTGGTGAAGGACGAAAATCTGAATGTGGGCGAATTGGTGTCGGTACTAGAAGGAGTGGTTCAGGCTTTGAAAGCTAGAGAAGGAGGTGAAGGAGAACCAAAGAAAGACGTAGTAGAAGTTGCTGTTGTAGATAGTCGTAGAGAGGCTGCCATAGCAGAACAGAAAAATCGGGTTAGAATAGAAGAACAGGCTTATCAAAAATGGAAATTACAACAAGAACAGAGTATTCGAAAGAAGGGAGTGCTGAAAAAGAAGGCAAAGTATTATACTGATGAGGAGAGTGGCTATGATAGGGAAATGAGTGACCCATTTGAGGACGAAACCGACTCTGACAAAACTAAAGGTAAAAAGAAAACTAAGAGGAGGAGAAACAGAAAAAGAAGGACAGACAGGAAGTACACAGTGGAAAATAGTTCAACAGAAGAACAAGAATCAGAAGCCGAAAGTGAGCCAGACAAGGGAGGAAAAAAGTGGTTAAAGAAACTTGTAGAACTAGAGAATCAGGAGTGGAACATCAGAAAGCAGTCAGCAGGATTTTTATTATATTAGCAGGAGAAATGATAGAAGTTATGAAATCATTTAGTAGGGCTAATGTAAAGGCGGTAAAACCCCTAAAGTATGGTAAAGAAAAAGTACAGAAATTTGATGCCTTTCTAGAAGATTTCGAAAGGTATGCAAAGGAACAATTAGGAAAGGATAAGAACCGTTGGGTAGTAGAGCTAAGAAATTTTTTGGAGGGCCCAGTTTTGAGAACGTATTATAGTATTTATAGGGCTAAAATAGATTATAATACCATTATAGCCAGGTTAAAGAGTTGGTGCAAGGAAGAAAAAGAGAGCGAACAAATAGATTTGCAGAAGGAGTTCTGGAGAATGGAGATAAGGAAGCATGAAAAGTTAGCAGAATTTGCACTCAGGGTGCAAACCACATATGAAGCAGCTACCAAAGAAGAGGATAGGGACAAGCAAGTGTTAAAAAAACAATTTTTGAATTGCTTGCCAAAAGGAATAGCTAGGAGATTCAAAATAAGAATGGGAGGTGAAAAAGAAAGTGTTAAGGTCCGCTGGAAGGACATATTGAACTGGGCACAGGATGAGGATAAACTGAATGATCATGAGGAGGAGTCGAGGGACGAGGCAATCCCAATATGGGCAACCCTACAAAATGAGGGAGATGAAAGGAAAACATATGCAGACAAAGTGCGATATGGAAAACCAGTGGTGTACCAGCGAGATTCAGGTACAAGAAGAACAAATAGAGGAACATATGAAAATGAGAGGCCAAAGTGTTATTGCTGTAACAAAATAGGACATATGAAACGAGATTGTTGGAGGTTTAGAGGATGGTGCTTAAGATGCGGTAGTGATGAGCATCAGACAAGGGAGTGTGGTCCTCGAAACAACTACAGACAGCAGGAGAGACAGGACACAAATAGACAAGAGCAGGAGGAAGCAAGACCCTTTGAAAGGAGATGTTTCTTGTGTGAAGAAACAGGTCACTGGAGAGACACTTGTCCCTTAAGAGGAGAGATAGAGGAATGGAAAAAGAAGAGGAAGACACAACGAGTTTCGGGAAACGAATCCGCTCCGTCCATACTGCCGGGAACAAGTCGGAGCGATCCACAGAAGCCATAATGAGTTTGTCAGGAGCCAGCCCGGTCAATCAAGGTTGTGTGGTGTTGGACCCAGAAGCCAAAGAATTTGTAAGTGAACAGGCTGAAGATACTACAATCGAGTTGCCACAAAGGATACCTAAGATAAGGGATAAAGGGTTGAGCATAACAAACACAACAACAGGAGTGTACCACGCAGAAGGAAGAAGCCAAGATCAAGGTAGGCAAGGTCTTAATATAACACCATTGTTGAGATTTATGATAAAATTGAATAATATTAATATGAATGCTATAATAGACAGTGGTGCTCAATATTGCCTGATTGAAGAAGCACAAATTCGAAGGATTACGAACCCTAAATTAACAAAAAGGACGATGAAGTTAAGAGGTGTGGGAGACCCAAACTTGTATGTGGAGTCTCAACAAACGGCTACATTACAGGTAACCATAAATGATATTGATTATGGCCTATCAGATTTTGTTGTAGTAAGTAGATTGAAAGAAGGAACAATACTGGGCATGCCATTTTTGGTACAAAACAAGATTGAAGTAGATGTAAGAAGTGGATCTTTTATACGTCATGGGGAATATAATATAAAGGAACAAGTATATTTAACAGGAAGATCCGAAGATTGTGTGAGGGTAGTTACGGCAATACCCGTATATAACACAGGGGAAATAACAATTACTGCAAATGAGTGGACTCCGATAAAGGCAAAATGGGATTCCCAAGAAATTAAACCTAGAAATGGAAATCGTTATGACATGCAACCTGAAGAATTATTAGTTGAAGAAAGGGACCATACCCGAAGAGGATATAATAAAAGGTTTAAATTAATGCCAGGATTGGTGCAATGGAAAGACAAAGAAGGAACTATACTGATAAAAAAACTGATACCAGGAAAATTAAAACTGGGAAGAGGTGAAAGAATAGGAATGGCTAATCTAGTGGTAGATGAAGACAACCTGTTGAGACGATACCAAGGTAATGAGTGTACAGTGAACACAACGATACGGGAAATAGAGAAACAAGGAGCCATTGAAGAAGAATGGACGAAGGAAAAACTACAGAAGGAAATAAATTTCATGGAAGAACTAACTAAAGAACAACGGGAGAACGTCACGGATGTTTTATACAAATGGAAAAATGCATTTAGTAAGGGAGATTCGGACATCAGTGGGACATCCATGACCCCATACAGGATAAGGTTGCATGATTATACCCCTATTTACCAGCGGGCAAGGAGGTTCGATCAGAAGACTAATGATGAAATCGAAAACCAAGTAAAGGAGTTATGTTTAAAAGACATCGTAGAGCCTTGTGCTGCAGAATGGAGCTCTCCGGTGGTGCCAGTTAGGAAAAAGGACGGAACACTTCGTCTGTGTATTGACTATCGACGCTTAAACCAAGTAACCGAGTCAGATAGGTTCCCAATGGCCAGCATAAATGAAACCATCTTTGGATGTCAGGGGGGTACAATACCTTACCAGCCTGAACTTAGTAAAAGGGTATTATCAGATGCAGTTAGAGGAAGAAAGTAAGGATTTTACAGCATTTTCAACAGTCAGTGGTCAATACCGGTTTAAAAGGCTGAGTTTTGGGCTAAAGAATGGACCTGCAGCATTCCAGAGGGAGATGCAGCGGATCCTAACAGGTTTTAGTCGAGACAAGGTAGTGGTTTACGTCGATGATGTCTTATTAATATCAAAAGAAT
The DNA here is from genome assembly GCA_015478945.1 of Trachelipus rathkii. Lineage (NCBI taxonomy): Eukaryota > Metazoa > Arthropoda > Malacostraca > Isopoda > Trachelipodidae > Trachelipus > Trachelipus rathkii. Next base: position 15,483 of record JABUQX010110327.1, on the reverse strand, counting down.
TTGAAGAACATTTGTTATTGATTGAACAGGTCCTACAGCGCTTCTGTGAAACGAACGTCAAGGTAAAAGTGAGTAAATGTAGCTGGGTCCAGAAAGAAGTTAAATTCCTAGGACACATCATCAGCAGGACAGGGATCAAAAAACTGCCGGAATTTATGGATCAAGTGGACAAGTTGGAGAGACCTACTAATGTGGGAGAGTTAAGACGATATTTAGGAATGATTAACTTTCAACGGAAATTTATAAAAAATTGTTCAGGAGTGGCAGCACCTCTCAGCGCACTAACGGGAGGCAAAAGAAAGGACAAAATTGAATGGACAAATGAAAGGATCAAGGCTTTCGAGGAACTGAAAAAACGGATGAAAGAATCAGTAGAGTTAGCATTTCCAGATTTCTCGGAAGGTAGTAGGAAGTTGGAACTCTACGTGGATGCCAGTGGATTTGGTATGGGTGCGGGCTTGTGCCAAGAACAAAAAGGTGGTAGAAGAGTAATTGCATATAACTCACACTCCTTCAATGCTTGTGAACGGAAAGCTTCCACAATAGAAAGGGAACTGCTAGCCATACGGTGGGGGATTAAAAGTTTTCGGCCTTTTCTACTAGGTCAGGACTTCATCTTGTACACGGACCATCGGCCATTGGTATATTTACACACGATGAAGCTAGTGGATAGTAAATTGGCCCGAGTTCTGGATGACTTGAGCGAATATAGTTTCCAGATCCATTATTATCCCGGAAAGGATAATGTGTTCGCAGACACATGGTCAAGGTGTCAAAGGAAACCTGATGAGGAAATCGATATAACGGATCCAGAAGCACTACCAAGAGGTTTAAAGGTTATAAAATTGGTACCAGGCTGTGCTGATTCACTATTTTTGAGTTTGAAGGAGATACTTGATAAAGAGCAGTCTAAAATGAAACAGAAAAATCACCAGGAGCTAAGGGAATTTTTATTGGACATCCTGATTAGTGAATGGAAAATGTATGGGTTGGAAAAGAGACCAAAAGCCTTAAAATTATTAAAAGCAATTAAAACTCCAGGAAAGGAACCAGTACCAGAAGTTTTATTAGTGGCCAGTGATGAATTCAATACAAAGATTTGGTTGCATCATGGAATATGTTGCTCAGTGGCATACATCGGACCAATGGCAAGGAAGTGTAACAACTTAAAAGATGTACACATACAGGTGCTAGGAGGATCACACTTCAATCCAGTAGCTGATGATGGTACTTTCGATCCAAAAGGAGAAAATACAATAGTTGACGAACGGATAACTGAGGAACTAGAGACATCACCAGAGAAAGAAAATGAAGATTACTCAGATACGGAAGGAAGTGATACATCAGGAAATAATTTATTGCAGCAATCTTCCAAAGAAGAATTAGGAATAAATTTATTAATGAAGGAAAGAGGGCACCAGTCTAGGTTAAGCTGCAACCACAAGCTAAAAGGAGTGGCATGGCAGGAGGTCTCTATCGGAGAAGTATTCAGATGCGCTTTTCTGGACACAGGATCTGTCATCAGTTTGATACAGGAAGGAGTTGTTGATGGCTTAAACCAATTTGGACACATTCTGAAAAGATGGAAGGTAGATATTACTCTCAATGGAGTAACTACAAGGATTGTGGAGTGTACAACAGCAGTGGCCATAAAAATAAAAACAAGGTGCCGGGAAATAGTGCTACCATTGGTTGTCGTTCAGGATGAACATATTCCAGCTTGTTTACTGCTAGGGATGAATTATTTGGTGGAGTCAGATGCAATTTTGGACTTCGGAGAAGGAATAATCGCACATGGGAACGATGCCGATGACGTAAGTGATGGCTTTACCATTGATGTTTTTAACCTCACAGTGAATAAGGATAATGACTTAATAACAGTCCAGGAAATAATAAGATTACAAGATAACTCTGAAGTGATTAGGACACTAAAGAAGAAAATTGGAAATAATCAAGAGATTAGGAAGACTGATATATTATTGAAGGAATATTATCGATATAGGAAGGATCTACGAATGAATGGAGCCATCTTAGTAAAAAGGATTAGAGATGAACAATTTGGGGCTGTTATAGGGTTCCAACAGATGGTAAGCATTACTGTGGTTACACATCGGAATTTAGCTCATATAGGACGAGAAAAATTAACAGATCTTGTTTCAAGGTATGTTTGGCACCCCAGAGGTCAGTTAATCATTCAAGATGTGTGCCGAACATGCCCAACTTGCCAACTGAATAAAATAGACCATCAGGTTGTGTTCCCACCTATATGGAAGATTAAGGTACAAAATCCGTTTGAATTAGTAGCTGTCGATGTTATGGCCATGCCTAGAACTAGAAAAGGAAACATTGCTTGTTTGGTGGCTATAGATCACTGTAGTAAATGGGCTGCAGTGAAGGCGTTAAAGGATAAATCTGCAAGGAGTGTAACAGAGGCTTTTGAAGGACAAATGCTTCCCACATTTCTGCGACCACCATACAAGGTATTGACGGATAATGGAGTGGAATTTAGGAGCACAAGATTTAAGGAAATGCTTCAGGCCTACGGAATCGAACATGTCTTCAGCAGTCCGTACAAACCAGCGGCTAACGGGGCAGTGGAGAGGGTCAACCGGACATTCGCGGAGTTCCTCAAGAATACGGTAACGAAGGATAAGGAATGGGATGACTGTTTACCCCGAGTAATAATGGTATATAATAATACAAAACATGCAGAGTTAGGAGTGACCCCGGCAGAGAAACTAATGGTTCAAAAATATGAGAAAGGAAAGGTATTACCAATCTCAAGAAAGGAACAGGACAAGTGGAAAGAGGGTCATCCAAACTGGTTGCCATACGCAGTAGGGGTGAAAGTTAAAAGGAAAATCATCTCAGTGGATAGAACTTTGGAGAAAAAATTAAGCAAAAGGTATGAGGGCCCTTTTGTGATAACCAAGGTGATTGCAGGTGGAATGACATATGACATTGAAGGAAACGGAAAAACAATGAGGACTCACTATGCACATTTAAAAGTTTGGGCAGACCCCCCGGAATATTTGCTTGACTATTTTAGGATTGAAGAAGAAACATATGAACAAGGAGAAGAACAAGTATGGGAGACAGAAACTGAAGAAGAAGAGAAAGAGGTGGACCCAACACAAACTTATGTAATTTATGGAGGACAACTTGGGAGATCAACGAAGGAAAGAAAACATGAAAAATAAAAAGGATATTTGGGATTTAGTAGAGGTAGCTATAGGAGAACCTAAATACAAGGAAGATATAGCCACACAAACTGAAGCCATAACAATAGATAAAATGACCCAAACGGAGATAGAGCTGACATCATCGCCTATTGATACAAATGACTTAATGGATTGGTTGGACTCAGCGCAGTCAGAGGTTAAATCAGATGAGGAACTTAATTTGCAAAGGGTCGAGAAGTCATTAAGATTTCAGATGGCAGCTACACACTTGTAGGGGACATAGCGAATGATAGTGAAGAGGATGACATGGTCTCAAGAAAGGAAACACCGGAACCAGTTGAGGTATGTAATATTAGTCAAAGTAATTACATTAATTCTAATAATGTTCCTTTTTATACCCCCAGGTCAATTCAGGAGGAGTTATGGGAAGTGGGTGAAGACCCTGAACGGATGATTTTAGAGGACCAATCGGAGGAACAGGGAGTGGATCCACAAGGAGTAGAAATTGGGTACCAGGTACCAATGACAAGATCTAGAGGTCCAGCTCCAGATATACCGAATGTCCAAAGGAGAGTATTGGAGTATGAGAGAAGGGCGGAGGAAAGACGAGCCTCCATCGGAAATTAGGTAAGGTTGTTTTCCTTTTTGAGTGGTGGAGCTATTTTTTTCTTTTTAAGATTGGTTCCCAATCTTGGAAGGGGAGTAATGTAGGACGAACCAACTAAATTCATAGCATTAGTTAATACTTTATAAAATAAATAGATTGTCTTTCTGAAAGAGTTAAAAAATCGAAGGTTGTGATCAAAATTTAAGGAAATAAATATTCACAAAAGTTCTGAAATTGTGACGAGGAAAATTAAAGTCACGAAATTCCAGTTACGTAAAAGGATTTGGAATTGTTTAACTACAAACAAGTTTAATTTTCCCCAGTATCGGGTAAGAGTATTTTTAAAGTTTATTTCATGTGCTATGCTTAGTCATTTTTGTTATTTGTGGAAGATTCACTCATTTATTAAAGGAATGATTTTAGGTAGCATTTTTTGAAGTAGAAACTTAAAAGTATATTTCAGTGCATTGTGTTCAAAATTGAAAACAAATTTAATAGCAGAATTCAAATTCACATTTAGGTAGCATTTTTGAAGTAAAAACTTAAAAGGATATTTCGGTGCATCGTGTTTAAATTTAAAACAAATTTAATAGTAGAATTCAAATTTACGCATAGGAAATATTTAGCAGTTTGACGATGTAGGATTGTTTTGAGATTTCGAAATAGGGTGTTTTATTAGAGTGAATTATGGGAATATTTAAACGATATATAGGATATGTCAAAAAAACGGACATTGGAATTTTCCATGCATTTAAGGAAATTCGTGTATGAAATTGGGTGAAAGGTGACAGATGTAATTAACGGTGCAATCTGTGTTTAAATTTAGGTAGATTAACGAACGGAATATTTTATTGAAAAGTATATATATATATATATATATATATATATATATATATATATATATATATATATATATATATATATATATATATATATATATATATATATATATATATATATATATATATATATGTGTGTGTGTGTGTGTGTGGGTGTGCGTGTGTGGATTGTGTGCGGGACGCACATAGGCCGTGTAGGTATGAGAAATTTATAACGCACAAAGGATTTTTAAACTAACAAGACACACAGACGAAAGGTTAAGTTATGTGAATTGGGAATTGTGAGGAAATTACCGAATAAAAATTATGGCTATTATTTATTATTATTATTATTATTATTATTATTATTATTATTATTATTATTATTATTATTATTATTATTATTATTATTATTATTATTATTATTATTATTATTATTATTATTATTATTATTATTATTATTATTTGTTTTACCGGTATGTGTGTTAGAATAATAGGGTGTGAGGCGGCCGCAAAATGTGTGTATATATTAGGTTAGGGTTAATTTTAAATTATTATTATTATTATTATTATTATTATTATTAGTATTAGTATTATTATTATTATTATTATTATTATTATTATTATTATTATTATTATTATTATTATTATTATTATTATTATTATTATTATTATTATTATTATTATTATTATTATTTGTTATTATTGTTATTATTTATTATTATTATTATTATTATTATTATTATTATTATTATTATTATTATTATTATTATTATTGTTATTATTATTATTAACGGTGTTAGGGAAATTTGTTGTTACTAATTTGATTTAGGGAAATGATGATGGTATAATACAAATTTATATTGTCATTTTCAG
>JABUQX010110327.1:0-5000 GCA_015478945.1 Trachelipus rathkii | reverse complement strand
TGTGTGTGTGTGTGTGTGTGTGTGTGTGTGTGTGTGTGTGTGTGTGTGTGTGTGTGTGTGTGTGTGTGTGTGTGTGTGTGTGTGTGTGTGTGTGTGTGTGTGTGTGTGTGTGTGTGTGTGTGTGTGTGTGTGTGTGTGTGTGTGTGTGTGTGTGTGTGTGTGTGTGTGTGTGTGTGTGAAAGATTGAAGGTCGCTTACGGCGATCACGGCCTTCTCAGAGGCATGCATTAGCTTTCCTGGCAAAAGATAAGTTTTAGTGGGCAGCCAACCCAACTACCACTCTCCACTTAGTCGCCTTCTACGATACGCAGAACATAAGATGTGACCTATGGGTAATTCTTTTTCCACCCCACATAGGGATATAAAAGATAGGGATGTCTGCAAGATGTTGTCTAGAAGAGAAATGTGGATATAAGTGTGTGTATATGATATGTAGATATAAGGTGGTGTCTGTAAGATGTTGTCTGGAGGAGGAATGTGGATATGAACGCGAAAGAGAAAGGCGAACCATTAGGCAATGGAATGTCATGGGAACCCTACGCGCCATAAGCCCAATGTGAGGTAATTTCATCGCAGCGAGCTTCGCTACTCTACCTCTCACTTAAGGGTATAAATGAGGCGGTAAGGCAGGGCTTCCTTTTCGACTTGCGTCAAATTCTTCTACTACTTTTCTGTTTCCAGTACATGTGACGCACATTAACCCAAGTCTGGGTAAAGAAGATGGGTGATGAAGGTGATGATATATATATATATATATATATATATATATATATATATATATATATATATATATATATATATATATATATATATATATATATATATATATATATATATGTATATATATATATATATATATATATATATATATATATATATATATATATAGAAATAGCGCCTGATATCTGTCGCCTGTGTCTGTTAATGCTGGGCAGGTGGGAATATATTGTTGGTTCATTTTAAAGAAAATAAAAAAAAAAAAACACCCAGGTCTGCGCCAATAGCTAGTTAGTGAACACATTTGGTCTTGTACCATAGGAAATGTAAAATTATTGTTATTAATATAGTAATAGTGATAGCGCCTATGAGATCTTTATTGGTTTCCCTGCCAAAATAAATAGACTTATTAAATTTTTTTTTTAATAAAGAATACCCAAGGGTATACCGCCCTGATGGCAGGTCTCTCGGTCTTCCGGGGAACTACGGGGTAGGATTATTTCCCTCGGGAGGGGTCTCCGGAACCCCTGCTCTTTGGTATTTGGTGTCGCGGGGTTCCTCCGCCCTCCCTTTACGGTATGGAAAACATACCCTATGTTCCCTCGTCGGCTCGAGCCTTAGTGTGCCGTATAGCAAAATTTAATAGAAAGTCTATTTATTTTAACGAGAAACCAATAAAAGGTCTCTAAATAGGGTCTCTAAATCATATTACTATAATTATTACAATATTTTTTTATTTTTTTATTTTTTTTACATTTTCCCATCTGGGAAATTTTACCAGGATTCCAAAATGTATTCCTTTTGCTGTAGCTATTGTAGTTATGAGATATATATATATATATATATATATTTTTTTTTTTTTTTTTTTTTTTTTACATTTTCAGCACTAAAATTGGACCAGCATTCCAGCAATGTATCTGTTTTACTGTAGCATTAATAGTTTTTAAGATACATATGCGGATAATCCAGACGCTGGCCTATATATATATATATATATATATATATATATATATATATATATATATATATATATATATATATATATATATATATATATATATATAGTATATATATATATATATATATATATATATATATATATATATATATATATATATATATATATATATGAAGTTATACATTTAATTCTCTCTCCCTTGAACTAAAACTGATAAACCGTGTTTTAGTAGAAATTGTTTTCAAATCCAGAAACTCGTGATTTTACACATTTCATCCCTGAATGACAAACAATAACTCATTGAGTCCCTAAAAACTTCTATTTCTAGAAAATGCAGCAATATTTCTGGTTCCTCTACCTCACACTCCTTCTGACATTTTGCCATTTTATGATGTCGACTCTAACTTTGGTTCTCCCTCTGTCCCTCCAACTCATTAAAATGTTATTTCTGAATTCTCTGAGTTTTACACTAAGAAGTTGGTTGGACAATGCTAAAGGTATTTCCCTAGTGGTAATAAAAACATTTCATTCTGGGCTTGCGCCCTACTACGGTAAACTATTTCTTCTGCGCCTGTTAACCTTAACCTTTCCCTACTGCAGGAAGCATGCATTCATCCAGCCTGTGATGAAGAAGGGGGCCAATCACTTAAAGAAAACAGTAATTTTCAATGCCTTCTTTAACTTTGTTTCTTTATCTGTCTATTTGACATAATCTTCCACACAACTAAAATATCTTCTTTGAAAATACAACGCTTACCTTCTTTTGTTCTTAATACGCTTGATATTTTTTTCTCAAACTTCTAAGAAGTTGAATGTTCTGATGCTTTGAGACATCCTCGGAGCTTCTTCTCGCCGACCCAGTTACTAGTTCTGCATAGGGGCAATGTTCTCCCTTATATGAGGTAGAAATCACATATCTCGTGTAGTTCCATACATATTACTCTCCTTGATAAAGTGTAGTCTAGAGCTTGTCGACTTGTTAACCCTCCTTCGTTCATTAACTTTCTCCAATCTTTCCAGCCGTCAAACTGTTGTATCACACTCTTTATACAATTACAATTACAATATACATTGCTTTTGTTTGAGAAGAACTAGTGCGGCTCGTATTTCATACAGTGTCATCCTTTATCCGTTCAATTCTCTGACCCTTACTTAACTACTGTGCTCATTCTAACATGTACTCCACTGAAAAAGTCTAGAACACAATCTCTTTATCTATTTTTTCATCTTCCTTTGATTTGCACAATTTCAACCGTCTGGTATCGGAGCATCTCAGGATATAATTTGGCCATCGTTTCCAATTTTTACAAAACTCCGGTGGAATTTGGTTATCCACTGGCCTATTCTCTCTGGAATATATATATATATATATATATATATATATATATATATATATATATATATATATATATATATATATATATATATATATATATATATATATATATATATATATAATAGTATATAATATATATATATATCTATATATATATATATATATATATATATATATATATATATATATATATATATATATATATATATATATATATATATATATATATATATATGGGCCAAAAAATATCTTCTTCTTACTGTTACCAAAATATTATTTTTTCAGTAATTTCAAATCATGAAAAATAAAAAATAAAAAATATGTGCTGTTAATTTGTATAATTTTTAAAAGTTTGGGAAAAATACTGCTTGAGGAATTCCTCCTGCTCAAATTAAACTTCGGAAATAACCCTTAAAAATAGTAATTTATTTTAACATCTTAATAGTAATTTTCTTACTCAGAAAAAATGATTAAAAGTTATTAGTTTTTGATAACTGTTATCGCATTTTGAAGTTTATTACTTTTTTAAACTTGAGCTACTAATATTTTCCTCTCATTTCTTAACTATATAAATATTATTATAAATATAAATATAATTTATGCTTTTATTCATCAGAGCAATTTTGATTATTTTTCATTAGAAAAATAAATTTAAAAAGTTTTTTAATTGGTTAAAAAAAAAACATGGTAGTCCAAACAACCCAAGTTTAATTCCCGGAACCCCCGCTCTTTGGTATTTGGGTGTCGCGGGGGTCCCTCCGCCCCCTATGGGTGTAAATCGTCCCCCTGTCCCACCGTCGGCTCGAGCCCCCTAAAAAATATTTATACGCTGATTCCATATATGTTTTTAGTTTTCTTCTACCTATCGTAGTTTTGGAGATATAAAAAAAAAAATAAAAATAAATAAATTTTTTTTTTCATTTTCCATACAAATTTCATACGCTGATTCCATATATGTTATCAGTTTTCTTGTACCTATCTTAGTTTTCGAGATATCATGCGGGTAAAGCCGCGCCTGCTATATATATATATATATATATATATATATATATATATATATATATATATATATATATATATATATATATATATATATATATATATATATATATATAATTTTTATTATATATATATATATATATATATATATATATATATATATATATATATATATATATATATATATATATATATATATATATATATATACAGTATATATATATATATATATATATATATATATATATATATATATATATATATATATATATATATATATATATATATATATATACAAACATTCATATATATATATATATATGATAATATATATATATATATATATATATATATATATATATATATATATATATTAAAGCAATAACTGCGTACAAATTTTTACTAAAAATTCCCAGAAGAAAATATTTAAAAGCTTTAAATGTTATTTAAAAGGTTAAAATGCACAACCATTCGAGGTCATATCCAAGTCTTTTTCGGGTGCTAGATCTAGCTCCTGAAAGATGACCCTCTAATATATCTTGTGCGTCTTAAGTTTTTAAAATAACTCTTCTTCAATATTTTATCATCTGGGATTTTTAACTAATATATATGGCAAATCCGGTGTACTTCGTTCATCAGCGTTGGGTTTAACCGTTTTCGCATTTATCGTGAAACGCTCGCGTTTGCGCCGCTAATGGAAGAAAAAAAGAAAGAAGGTGATAATAGAGAAGAATAAGAACGAGATCTAGTAGATTAAACAAGGGAGAAAGGTGGAGGTAGATAGAAACAACAGAGACCAGAAAAGGGTGGAATAATGGTAAGAGCTGGTAGAGTGAAAGAAATGCAAGTGGAATCGAGTTTTATAATATAAAGGATCATAATGATGGTACGATAAACTATGGATAAATTTAAAGGAATTTGAAGAATATGATCTAATACCAGATGAAGAAGAAGTTCTTTTAGTGAATGTAAGAGATTTAGACGTTATCA
>JABUQX010110326.1:15000-20000 GCA_015478945.1 Trachelipus rathkii | reverse complement strand
GTCCCATCAAGACATCAAGACATCAAATACTTGATCTCCAGTGAACCTGAATTCTGTGTTTAATAATTGGTAATCGTGAACAGTTTATATATATATATATATATATATATATATATATATATATATATATATATATATATATATATATATATATATATATATATATATATATATATATAGTATAAAATATATATATATTATATATATATATGTTGATCCAAAGCTTCTATGACATAAAATTTTAACTTAATCAGGAAAAGCAATACCAGAGCCCTCCACATGAAAATCTTTAATCAAAATAACACAACGTTTCGGAAACTCTAACTATTTCCATCATCAGGTGAAAACTATAAATATAATAATAAACATTAACAAATATCAAAATCAAAAACAGTCTTAAACAATAAATAATAATCTTAAAAATTACAAATTTGGATATATTTGAAACAATCAAATAAAATTAACTCGTACCATTTGCAAAAACTGGACTAAATTTAGAAATATAAGACGTCGCCTCCAAAACTCAAATGCGGCATCTAAAAAATAGAACAATAAATATAAAGTTTAACTTAATTATTAGTATTTAAGGGTAACTAAAAACAAATGACAGGACCCACAGGTACATAAGCAACAACTTACCAGATGTAAACTGGTTATTTCGTACATAACATTCAGGATAAACTCAGGACAACATATCACTTCTAGAACGTGAAGTCAAAACAATTGCAGTTTAAAAGGACCAGAATCACTATTTAAAGATTAGTGTTATAAATGAATAATGTTTCCAAAATATGTAAGTTGGTTGGTGAATTACTTTGGGCCAGTATGCTGAAGTTATTATAATTAAAGGTGTGGTCTAATGTGTGGGAATGATCCCTAATAGATGAATGGGCTGGTGAATTCAACCAGGTTTTGGTGCGTGTTGAGACACCTCTGTGTTCATCGATCCTCACATAGAATTGGCGCAAACTGCTACCAATATAGACAGCATCACAGCTGTCACAAGAAAATTTATAAATTATGGAGGAACGAAGAGACACAGGGGTACGGTCTTTATGGTTGCAAAATGAGGAAATTTTACGTGAAGCAGAGAAAACTAAATTAATATTCAATTGGGGGAAAAAGTCTCGTAGGAGGGAAGTTAGCTCTTTTCGTTGTTTTGTGAAAATATGTTCATAAAAAGGTAGTTTAATATATAACTCACATTTAGGTACTGTGTAAGTCACGGGACTAGATGTGTAACACGAATTGAGAAAATCATTTATATACTTATAAACTAATTTAATGGGAAAATAATTACTTTTAAAGAAATCCACCAGAAAATCAAATTCCGTATGCATCAGTTGGAACGTGGAACTAAGGTGATAGCCCCTGTATAATAAAGTTTTAATGCTATTGCATTTATACCTGAGAGGTATGTGGCTAAAAAAATTTAATCCTAGACCTGAAAAAGTCTTCTTTCGGTATACACCCACGGTAAAGACAGGATTTGATTTTTTAATTATTAAGTCCAAAAATGGCAAGGTTCCATCGACCTCCTCTTCTCTTGTAAAGTTAATATTATTTAATTGGGAATTTAGATAATCAAAAAAAGGTAAAACTTTTTCTTTGTTTGAAAAAAGTAAAAAGGTATCATCCATAAACCTTTTGTAGTGCACTGGTTTGAAAGAGGGGGGACAATTTTGTAACCAGACTTTTTCAAAATGATTTAGGTATGAATTAGCTAGGGTCGCGCTAAGGGGGGATCCCATGGCCAGGGAATCGGTTTGTTGATATAAGGTATTATTAAAGAAAAAATAGGTATCTTGAGTAGCCAATGTAAGTAAAGTCTTAAATTCTGATCTATTAAAGCCATTAAAAATAGGATTCTGTTGGTAAATATCATCAAGGAGAAACTCTATTGCATCATTTACAGGGATATTTGTATATAAAGATTCAACATCGAAACTTGACATAAAAAAGCTATTCACATCAATATTTAGTAACCAATTCTTAAAGCTGTAAGAATTTTTTACTATAAATTCATTATTGGCAAAAGGAGTCAAAAATGGAACCAAAAATTTTGCTAATTTATAATTATGGGTATTAAAAGCTGCTAGAATGGGTCTTAATGGGACATTTGCTTTATGTATTTTAGGGAGACCGTACAATATTCCAGGGGAGGAACCATGGGAGTATATATCATTAAACACTGTTTTGTTAATTTTATCGGCTTTTAGTAACTTACGCAAAAAACGATTAATCTTTTCTTCTAGGTTGAGAGACAAAATCAAGGGGTCCTTATTTAAAATAGGGGTGAACTTAGTGGTGTCTGAAATGACATTAAGCATTTTACCATTATACTCGGTTCTATCCATGAGAACGACACCCAAGCCTTTGTCAGGTTTACAAATAATTATAGACGGATCATTCTTAAGGGATTTAAGAATACTAAAATCAGCTTTTGAGATCAAATATGAAAAAATTTTAGAAGGATTAAACTTATAGTAAAATTTATGGGCGAGAAGCTTCAATTTAAGGGTAACTGTATCAAAATCTGAATTAAAAGGCTCGTAATTTTTCAGCTGGTAAATTAGTCTTTCGAAGGCACTATAATACTTACAAAAATCCATACGATAGGCCGGCAAACAAAATGATTTTCTCAATTCGTGTTACACACCTAGTCCCGTGACTTACACAGTACCTAAATGTGAGTTATATATTAAACTACCTTTTTATGAACATATTTTCACAAAACAACGAAAAGAGCTAACTTCCCTTCTACGAGACTTTTTCCCCCAGTTGAATATTAATTTAGTTTTCTCTGCTTCACGTAAAATTTCCTCATTTTGCAACCATAAAGACCGTACCCCTGTGTCTCTTCGTTCCTCCATAATTTATAAATTTTCTTGTGACAGCTGTGATGCTGTCTATATTGGTAGCAGTTTGCGCCAATTCTATGTGAGGATCGATGAACACAGAGGTGTCTCAACACGTACCAAAACCTGGTTGAATTCACCAGCCCATTCATCTATTAGGGATCATTCCCACACATTAGACCACACCTTTAATTATAATAACTTCAGCATACTGGCCCAAAGTAATTCACCAACCAACTTACATATTTTGGAAACATTATTCATTTATAACACTAAACCCTCTTTAAATAGTGATTCTGGTCCTTTCAAACTGCAATTGTTTTGACTTCACGTTCTAGAAGTGATAAGTTGTCCTGAGTTTATCCTGAATGTTATGTACGAAATAACCAGTTTACATCTGGTAAGTTGTTGCTTATGTACCTGTGGGTCCTGTCATTTGTTTTTAGTTACCCTTAAATACTAATAATTAAGTTAAACTTTATATTTATTGTTCTATTTTTTAGATGCCGCATTTGAGTTTTGGAGGCGACGTCTTATATTTCTAAATTTAGTCCAGTTTTTGCAAATGGTACGAGTTAATTTTATTTGATTGTTTCAAATATATCCAAATTTGTAATTTTTAAGATTATTATTTATTGTTTAAGGCTGTTTTTGATTTTGATATTTGTTAATGTTTATTATTATATTTATAGTTTTCACCTGATGATGGAAATAGTTAAGAGTTTCCGAAACGTTGTGTTATTTTGATTAAAGATTTTCATGTGGAGGGCTCTGGTATTGCTTTCTCCTGATTAAATATATCATATATATATATATATATATATATATATATATACTATATATATATATTATATATATATAAATATATTATATATATATATATATATTTATATATTACATATATATATTATATACATATATATATTACAAGGTTATTATATATATATATATATATATATATTATATATATATATATATATATATATATATATATATATTTTTTTTTATTATATTATATATATATTTATTTATATATATTATATATATATATATATATATATATATATATATATATATATATATATATATATATCATATATGTTACATATATAATATATATATATATATATATTATATATATATATATATATATGCTTACAAATGTAAGATCATAATATTGTACTCGTACTCACAGTTTCGAATGTTCTCTTCCAGTGGAATTAGAATGGGAAGAAGAAAATTAACAGCCATTTAAGCTGTTATTAGAAACTGTTTTATAAGTCACTGCCTTAAAACGAGATACTTCATAACAGCAACAGCTTTCTTGAAGTATACATAAAAACAATTGTTTCTGAAAAGAACCATTTGCAATATAATTAATATGATGTTTTTTAAAGATTAATTAAATAATTTAAAACTATTCATATATATATAGTATAGTATATTATATATATATATATATATATATATATATATATATATATATATATATATATATATATATATATATATATATATATATATATATATATATATATATATAGGGGGTCCCATAATGAAACGGCGAAACTTCATATACGGGTACATCAATGGAAAATAGGAGCATAATACTCTACACATATATGCTCGGTAACGCTTCGTTACGGAGTTATTAGCCATGGAACCAACCTAAGGTGGTGGGAATACGGTACGAGACACAGGGGCTCAGGATTCCCTATGAACAACACGATTGCATATATTTATTCAGAACATTATAATACAACAGATACAGGTTACAATAGGTGTTCAAAGTGTTCCACCCCCAAGCCCTGACGCCGCACGGTACTTCCGTCAAACAGACATTATTGCTGACTGGTATTCATCTGCTGTTATGTCTGCACACGCTTGCCTGATTCCTTCCTGCAGTTCTCGAAGGCCATTGACTAGGGTGGGGTATACGACACCTTTGAGTGCGCCCTGGACATAGGAGTCCAATGGTGTGAGGTCTCGCGAACGTGGAGGTCAGGCAACAATGCAAACCCCTACCTATCCATCGTAAAGGGTAGTTAGTATTAATCCAGGTGCGTGTGTCTCTGACAAAGTGAGTTGAGCTGAGCAGCTATCTAACTGAAACTACATGTCACGTAGTTTTAACACAGGTAC
>JABUQX010110326.1:0-7500 GCA_015478945.1 Trachelipus rathkii | reverse complement strand
ATTTATTGAATGAAGTGGGTGGGGAGGGGAGGAAGATTTGCAAGAGGTGAGGGTGGGGAGGAATTGGGGAGGGAGGGGGAGGATGAAATACAAATGAAGGAAATTATTAGGCTTGAATAAAGGAAAAAAGGGAAGTCCGCAGGTCTGGATGGTAGAATGGAAATGTTGCAGAAGGGAGGTATAGTGGAGGAATGGCTGTATAGGTTATATAATATAATGTATGTTGGAGGAGTGGTGAGGTACCACAGGATTGGGGGATGGCTGTTTGGTTCCCCTGTATAAGGGGAAAGGGGATAGATGGAATATGGGAATTATAGAGGTATATGTCTGTTAAGTGTGGTAGGGAAAGTGTATGGGAGAATATTGATTGAGAGAGTGAGAGGTTTAACGGAGGGGAGAATGGGGAAGAACAAGGAGGATTTAGGGAGGGAAGAGGGTGTGGACCAAGTGTTTACACTAAAGATGCTTGTGGAGAAAAGTATAGAGAGGAAAGGGAAAATGTATGGGTGTTTTTTAGATTTAGAGAAAGCATATGATAGAGTGAAGAGAGGGGTGAATTGTGGAGGGTGTTGGAGGAAAATGGAGTGGGGGGTAAATTAGGTAAAGGCATTAGGGCCTTTTATAGGAATAGTAGAATGTGTGTGAGAGTTAGAGGGGAGAGTGAGATGTTTGGGGTGGTGAGAGGATTGAGGCAGGGGTGCGTCGCCATGGCTATTCAATTTGTTTATGGAGAGTGTTTGAAGAGGAATGGTGAGGGAGGGGGAGGGGGTGGAATTGATGAATGGGAATGATAAAAGGGAAGTGAACATGATACTGTTTGCGCGATACTGCCCTAGTGGCGAAGAACGCGGAAGGGCTGATGTATTTGGTGAGGGAGTTTGAGAAGAGTGTGTGGACAAAAGGGGCTTAAAATAAATCCAGGTAAGAGTAGTGTTAGTGTTTGAGGAGGAGAAAGAGAGGAGGGGGAGGGGTTGGAGGTTTGAGTAGGGGGTGTAGTATTGAAGAAGTAAAGATTTTTAGATATTTAGGAATGGATTTGGTAAGGGGGGAGGGATGAAGGAGGAGATAGAACATATAGAGTAGGAGAAGGAATGAGAGCTTTGAGTGGTCTGAGAGAATTATGGAAAGGGGGGGATTTATCAGAAAGTTAGGATAAGTATGTTTGAAAAAAATTTGTGTACCAGCTGTGTTGTATGGGTGTGAAACGTGGGGGTTGAATGCCAGGTCCAAGAAGAAGTTGGAAGTATTTGAGATGAAGGGGTTGAGAGCGGTTTGTGGGGTTAGCAGAAGGGAGAGGTTTAGGAATAGGGGGGGGAGGGAGAGTTGTGCTTGGAGGAATGGGCTGGTGGGAAGAGCGGTGTATGGAATGTTAAGATGGTATGGGCATCTAGTGAGAATGGAGGAACAGAGAGTGGTTAAGAGAGTTTGGGAGGCGGAGGGGATAGGAAGGAGAGGAAGGGGAGACCAAGAAGGAGGTGGATGGATGGAATAAAAGAGATGCTGGAGGAGGGAGGGATGAGGGAGGAAGAGGGTAGGGTGTTGGCGAGAGATAGAGTGGGGTGGAGGAGGTGGGTGAGGGCGAGATGAGGGGAGGTGTGAGTGAGAGAGGCTGTACGTACCACTACCTCAAGCGGGAAAAAGTGTAGGCAAAATAAATAAATAAATAAAAAAATATAGATCAGATATCAATATATATATATATATATATATATATATATATATATATATATATATATATATATATATATATATATATATATATATATATATATATATATATATATATATATATATATTATATATATATAGGACCTTAAGTAAAACACATTCCTCAAAATAATTTAGTATTGAAAAGGTTGGTAATACTTTTTATATCAAAAATTAAAATTAAAAATTCGATTTGCTATAAAAAGAACTTACTTTTTTATTTTTTTGTGCTTCAAATTGATTTATTTTCCAATTCATTTTATTTAATTTTTTAGTTTATTTCAACGTAAATATTTATTATTTGTGTGTGTATATATATATATATATATATATATATATTATATATATTTTTATATGTATAAGGTATATATATATATATATATATATATATATATATATATATATATATATATATATATATATATATATATCATATATATATATATATATATATATATATATATGGTCAGATTTTTTAATGCTCACAGTATGTAGCTAGAGAACGGCAGGTCCTACAGTAAAACAAATTATATATTTGGAATCAGCGAAAATTTTAAGGATGGGATTTAATTTTTTTTTTTTTTTTTTTTTTTTTTTTTTTTTTTTTGAAGTAAATTTTTTTTTTTAACTAAAGGAATACCCTAGGGTAATCCCAATGATGGCAGTGAGTCGGGTCTCTCGGCCTCCCGGTGCGGGGGACTAATCCCCCCCTCCGGGATGGTCTCCGGAACCCCCGCTCTTGGTATTGTCGCTGGGGTTCCTCCGACCATCCCCTCCAGGGTACCCCCCCTCTGTCCCCCCGTCGGCTCGAGCCCCAATTTGGTGAAATAATTTTGTTTTTTTTTGGAAAATTTTAGGTTTTTTTAGTCGAGCCGACGGGGTGGGAGGGGGACGCTTCACAAAATCCCGGAGGATGGTCGGAGAACTCGGCGACAATTCAAAGACGAAAGAGCTGGGGTTCCGAGACCATCCCGAGGGGGATTAGTCCCCGTCGTCCACCGGGAGGCCGAGAGCCCCCGACTCCTGCCATCTTTGCGGTTTACACTAGGGTATTCCTTTAGTTAAAAAAGGGTATTCCTTTAGTTAAAAATTTACCTAAAAAAAAAAAAAAAAAAAAAAAAAAAAAAAAGCTAAATCTCCATCTAGAATTTTCGGCTGATTCCAAATATATATTTTTACCGTAGACCCGCCGTTCCTACATACTGTGAGCATTAAAAAATCTGACCATCTATATATATATATATATATATATATATATATATATATATATATATATAGTGAGATATGTTATTTGTTATGTCATAAATATATATATATATATATATATATATATATATATATATATATATATATATATATATATATATAGCATATATATATATATATATATTATATGTTATTACGTCAAACACAAATATTTCTACGTTGAAATAAACTGAAAATTAAATAAAAATGAATTGAAAACAAATCAATTTTGTGCTAACAAAAATAAGTAAGTTCTTTGCTAAAATCGAATTTTAATTTACTTTGCTATAAAATTATTACCAACCTTCCAATACTAAATTACTTGAGGACCATGTATTACTTAAGGTCCTATATATTACAGCAAAGAAGAAGGTTATATATATATATATATATATATATATAGTATATATATATATATATATATATATATATATGAAATATATATATATATATATATATATATATATATATATATATGAATTGTGCAAGCGTAAATAGCGCGAAGCTATGTTTGACTTGCCTGTTATTATTATGTTATATGTTATTATTATGTTATATGTTATTATTATGTTATATGTTATTATTATGTTATATGTTATTATTATGTTATATGTTATTATTATGTTATATTTTATCCTTAAATTAAATTTTATTATTCGGTCAAATGCTTTGATAATTTTATATTTTTTTATTATATATATATATATGTTATATATACATATATGTATATATATGTAGTATATAGTATAGAAGTTTTCTCTTATATATATATATATATATATATATATATATATAGATATATAGATATATATATATATATATATATATATATAATAGTATATATATATATATATATATATATATATATATATATATATATATATATATATATATATATATATATATATATATATATAATATATATTTATAGTGTCTATATATATATATATATTATATATATATATATATGATCCGACTGTCGTCGAAGATGGACGTATTAAAAAATAGAAAGGAAGAAAATAAAGAGAAGAAACCGAAGACACCAGAGAAGAAGCCTGAAGATTGAAAGATGGAAAAGCTTCAGCTAAAGCTTGAGTAATCTCAGGATCAGAAAATGAGAATGTTTTGACAGTGGTCCTGGCCAGATTATTATTGAAACAAAAATTTAACAAATTAATAAATTTGCCTATAAAACTTTAGTGAAAGAAACATCATTTTATATTTCGATAAAATTTTAGTTGTGGAGCTACAAAATTTTCAACTCGGTTCTTTTGAATTATTTTAAACTTTGTTTGAAAAATAATGTAAAAATTCATCATGTAATTCTGGCCAGTGAAGTTTGGATAAAGCTACATACAAGATCATATGAAGAATGAATATTCGGCTCATTCGGCTCGTATGAAGATTTTCTTCGCATAGTTCAAGAAGGAATGGATCAACACCAAATAACGTCCGGTCAGTGGTAGAGCACTCGTCCAACTAAGCGAGAGACCCAGGTTCGCCACTGGTCGGCGTGTGAGTGTGAGCTGTTCTTTCTTGACTTCCTCAGACTTAAAAACTGAGCACACCCCCTCCTAGATTAGGGCTGTTGCCCGTGAGTGGTGGTTAACTGTAAAATATATATAGCAGTATATATAGCAGCATATGTTATACAGCAGAGCAGCAGTATATAAGTATATATATATATATATTATATATAGCAGCAGTTGTTGCTGTTATATATATATATATATATTATAAGCTGTGAAGTAGGTTTACGGCAATGTCGATTCTTCATATTATAGCTGCGTTTAAGAAGACGCCGATTCATACATCCTGCCGCAGACATCAACCGGAGCTCCTGGCAGTAGTGCTATATAGGTTAGGTCTAAGTTTTGTTGTGTTCGTTAGAGTTCCCCCTTAATTAGCACCAGCCCAACAAAACCATGACCTAACCTAACCTAGCTCTGCCAGTAACTTCTGCTAACGCCGTGCTGTATGGACCAACGTTGCCGTAAAAATAAATGTAACCTGTATTGATCGACGTTGCTCTAAAACTATACCAAACCTATAATATATATATATATATATATATATGTTATATATATATATATATTATATAGATGTTATATATATATATATATATATATATATATATATTGGTATATATATAGTATATATAGTTATATATATATATATATATATATATATATATATATATATAGCATATATATATATGTTGTTGTTGGTTGTTATATATATATATATATACAGGTTAAGTTATATATATATATGTTATTATTATATACCGTATATATATATATATATATATATATATATATAGTTAAAATATATAAAAACAAAAAATATATATATATATATATATATATATATATATATATATATATATATATATATATATATATATATATATATATATATATATTATTTTGTTTTTTATTTTTTTTTTATTTATTTTTATTGTTTATTTTTTTTTTTTTGTTCAAAAAATCGTACTAACACATGCATAACTTTTTATCTCGTAAATAAATATTTATCAATATATTGAATAATCCATGTTTACTTACTTCCTCATACCGTAGTTTCTGTAGTTCAATCGTGACTTACTGACTGACCTTGGTCAATGTAAGACAAGTTGCCATGAATATAAATTACATTTTTATTAACTTAACGATATATTTTTTTAAATATTTTATTTGTTTCCAACTTTTTTTTTTTGAAAGTTGATTGATAAAAATACATAAGTTTCAATAGACCATTATAAAAATGTAGGGTAAGAAGATTGCTGCAGTTATATAGTATATACATCTATATAGTATATATAGTATATATATAAGAGCATATACATATATATATATATATATATATATATATATATATATATATATATATATATATATATATATATATTAAGATGGACATGACATGGAACCGCAGCCGCATTTGCGAAAGGGCCGCACCTAAATTCGAACATCCGCAACTAAATTGACATCCGCATCCGCATCCTCTTTGAAAATGAGGATGTTGAGGATGTTTTCTACATTTGATTAAATGCATATAAAATAAATATTATTTGTCATCTTTATCATGGGAGTTTATAGGAATAATTGTAATTTTGTATTTCGGATTCTCATGTATATATATATATATATATATATATATATATATATATATATATATATATATATATATATATATATATATATATATATATATATATATATATATATATATATATATTATTGATTATATATGATATATATATATATATATATATATATATATATATATATATATATATATAGTAGTATAGGGTGGTAAACCTCCGCTAAAATGCCGCCGGAAGTTGCAACCGATGTTGCAATGTCGCAAAGCAACATTTTGCAACATTTGGTTTTAAGCTTGACGTGTCAAGGTCAGGGTTTTAAAGGTCGGTAAGACCGAATTTAAAGTCTGGAAGACCGTTTTTGGAAGTTTAGCGGGGCGTAGCCCCCCAAAGGGGGCTTTTTGGTTCCTAGAAGGTTTTAAATGATCGGTAGATCATTTTTGATGGTTCCAATCGATTTATCGTGATCATTACCCCTATATCGATGTTTAAATCGTCTTTCTACGTGCTCTGGTTGGCATTTAACATTGAAAAATTTAATCGAAAGAAAATAATTACTATAATTAACATTCGATTAATCGTTGTGCAATAGGGTTAGTTATCGAATCGGTCTGAAACTGGTATATATTATTGTGTGTGATAAACTGATCACACGCGAAATTTCAAGTCTCTAGGATGTATATAGGGGGTACCTCCCCCCGAGAGCGAAGCTGAAATATAACGCTACGCCCTTGTTGCTGCTTCCTTTTCTGAGTAAAGATTAGGCTTAACGATACCCAATCGAACAGGTGGATCACAGGCGAGTTTTGGTGACCGTAGGTCACCCCTAAAGGGGGGCTGCCCCCTTAGCGCCAATGTCAAATACGTCCCGAAAACTATGTTAGGCTTAACGTAGAGGGCTAAAATTTGGATGGTAATCTCGATCGTAGAAGACTGAAACTTGGAGACTGGGTAGAGGATTCGGAGTCGGAGACGGAGACGGAGTTGGAGTCGGATTCGGATTCGGAGTCCAGAGACCCCACGGAGGGGGGTCCCCAGTTTGAAAAAGAAGAAGAAATGCATGGAATGCAAAACAGAGGAAGAAGAAGAAGAAGAAAGGAGGAAGGAGGAGGAAGGAGGAGGAAAGACGGAGGAAGGAAGAAGAATGAGGAAGGAGGAGGAGTAGGAGTTGACAGCTGCACCAGTGCTGGCTCCGTGCGGTGCCTAGTTATTAAATACGTATAACAACAATGTTTGTGTCTTATATATGTTATTGGGTCTGTAGATTTCAAAGGTTTCAGAACCAACAAGAAAAAAATAAATCAATAAATAATAAATAAAATTTCTTATTCTTTTTTGTTTATAACTTACAAATTGAGCGGCGCACCAAAATAAAAAGTGAAGCGTTTCACGATAAATGCGAAAACGAAAAGAACACCCATCCTGAACTGAACGAGTTACTG
>JABUQX010110325.1:15000-41217 GCA_015478945.1 Trachelipus rathkii | reverse complement strand
TTTTGGAATTCTGGCAAAAAAATGAAAAAAAAGGGCAACTGCCAATACGATGTCATACTCGCATTACAAAGAATGAAAATTAAACAAGCCACGAGTCCAGATGTAATCTTGGAAGGGCCATGTCCGCCTGAATTATTCGATGTGATTTGAACAATTAGTGGGAAAAAATAATGAAGGCTTGCGGGCGACCGGGCTGTGACCTCTTTAATAATGGATACGGGTAAAAATATCGAAGTAAAGTAGATAAAGTCTATACCTAGGGGACTCACCGGATACTATGATATAATCAACGTGGATGATATATACCGTAGGTATAGGGCTGGATAGGCGCGTGGGAATATAAGGTGAGTTAATAAAATGGGTATGGCCTATCACCTCGGTAAATATTATAGAATTAATATATGAATTAGAAATATATATAAAGTAATAGAATGATAAAATAATAGAATACAGAACTGGTAATAATAGAAGATATAGATATGAAATGAAATAATAAAATATATATATATATATATATTATATAGTATAATAATATAATATAAAGATAGTACATGAAATAAAGATAAATGATAATATATATATAAGGTATAATTAGAACAAAAGTAACAAACAGTGATGATAAAATTAATTTTGGTAAGTGAAATTAAAATTAAAATAAAAATTAAAAATATAGAAAATTTATATATTGAAATATACAGAGTTAAATTTTTTTGATATTTTTATATACATATATATAAAAGTATGATTATTATAATATATAAGAATTCAATTGATGTCAGAAATATGATGTAAATTAGATATAAGAGTGAGTTGTGAAAAAAATATATATTTTTTTTATTTAAATTATTGTATATATGAATATTATTTAAATACATTCCTTATCTATATATATCTGTTAATAGATATTTATTATTATTATATTATAAATGATAATATTATAAGTATTATATATATTTTATTATATAATTTATATATTTTAATATTTATATACATTATTTATATAAATATGTTATAAGTATTTAATAATATAATAGTTATTTGTATAATTTTTCCGCCTTCACTAAATACGGATGAACGTAAACATATGCTTACGGATAATAGAAGACCATATCAAAGTTAGTTAAGACGGAGAAGTTCATTTAGATTATACGGGCAAGTTATTAATAAATTTGGAAAAATTCCTCTACTACGCATGTGCCCCAATTCTTTTCTATTTACTCTCGTCATTACCATTCAAAGTTAGCCATATTCTTGGATTCAGCTGTTTTCCATCAATTGATGAAGTGCAAATATAAACTACCATGTTTGATAGGGCTATGGGACGCGCACAGAACGAGTGGTAATATATAATATATATATCCCACCAGTATGGATTTATATATATTATATAGGTAAATCTTTCTCCTAAGTTAATTGTATCATTCCCTGTGCGCCAGCCGCAACCATACATACCCAGGTGTACATTTAAAATTTACTACGGGGCGTATCACTTTATACTATCATGATTATGACCACCTATATACTTCTTATACGCTACTTGTGAACAGAGCCTGACTATTACATATCATTTTACTCATTATACATGAATTCACTTATCTCGTATACTGCACTACAATTTCACCCAGCCAGCGAAGTATATAATATACTACTCTACCACCTCACATCATATATAAATTGGCAAAAATACGTGGACGCAAATTAGGTTCTGCTTTCGTGTTTTCTTCATCACATCAATTCTTTTTCATACAAAACATACGTATTTTTCTAGTGGGTACCTTTTGATGTTGGTGACATGTAAAAGCACTAACAGTTTAAAACGCGCTATCTGAACCCCCAAACAACAAGATAGGCTAAAATTTCATTTTGGAATTGCTCTCCTTTGAACCCCGCATATATCCTCAAGTTTCTTTATGTTCCTATAACCAATGTTCCATGCCGCCAGTATATTGCGCAACGCCTTTCTTCTAACGAATTTATAAGAGTCATCTCGCATAAGTTTGTTCAACTTCTACATCATGAATACAGAGTGTAAGTAGATCTCTCTCGAACTTATCAGGTAAACAAGACTTGGCCCTCTACCACTTTTTATCGAAAACTTCTCAAATTACATGTGATCAACTCTCTTTGATTATGTTCCACACCTAGGATTCTATCAATTAATATCATTATACACTATATATATATAATATATAGGTATAATCAATAAATATCCGTAACATACAGGCTAATCAACCAAAAGACGTTAGCTACTATATGGTCAAAACAAGAAATGGCTACGCTTGGTTTTAACTCCTACATTCACATAATCATATTTCATAGATGGTTCAGTTGATACCCATCCCGTTTCCCTCCACCTCTAAAAATAATATAAATTAATATTATAATAATATAATATATAAATAGAATAAATATTAATTAATATTATATAAATATATATATATATATATAATTAATTTGGATAGGGAAAAGTGATTTATTAATTAATTAAATAATAAATCAATGTTAGGCATTGAAAATATCTGAAATGCATTATTACCTAATTTATCATTAAACTCTAAAATTGACTTTTAAAAAGAAAAATATCGATTTTTTTAGAATCTTTTTTAAATTTATATTCAACTATGTATAACTCAATTTATTATAATCAGAGAGTTCTCAAAACTTCTATTTCGACTACCGCCTCACTTATTAAGAAATATCATATTATTTTTCAGCGCACCCTCCAAATTATGTTTATATTTACTTTATACAAATTATACTATAAATAAACTCACATAATTGACATTCAATTTACTTTAATTAGAAATGTGAATATAGAATATTATAAGTGTGCATTATAGTAATATTGATGTCTTGTCTGTTAAGGATATTATGAAACTTAGACAAAAGTCTACCAACAGAGAGAGGAGAACAAAAAGTCTTTGAGTTGTTAGCCGAAGATTGAGCGTAGAGCCGACAGATGTAACCAGGGACAGTGCACAGTCATGGAGTGATGTATAATAAAAATGATTTTACAAAAGGCAGATAAGATCCTATATAATTAGAGTAATTGAGCAGAAATGATACCGCGACGTTAGCCCTATCAACATTAAATTTTAACAGATTAGTATAATGTATAGGGTATATAAAGCTTCTATCCGAGACTTAGGTAGTGAGTATTATTCGTAATAATATATATTAAGATATATAAAATGGTAATATATATATATAATAGATATTAATATATATAAGATTATAGAGTAAGTTAGTGTTTTTCTTAATTATAAACTTTTAGAGAGAGTATAATATATATGTATATATAAAAGATGAGAATAATAAGAATAGTTTAGTTAATATATATTAATATAAATAGTATAAAGAATAAGATTAATATATATAACTAATATATAATTATTTACGTGATAGACTTCTAATGGGTATATTAATAGGATAAGTGAGATAGGACATATAAAAATGAAGTATAATATAAATAGGGTATTAGATGGGTAGGGGGTGAGCCCAAGGAAATTAGGTGGTTAATATAGAAAGGAAATATAATGATATAGGTAATATATAATATAGTATAATATAGGGGTAATAGGATAATAATGTATTATATATATATAGTATAGATAGTAATAAAATATAGTATAAATACTAAAATTGTCATACAATTCAAACTGCAGGGCAGAAATATGACCTTAAAAATATGTCATGAAAATAATGTCGATGTTGCGTGGTGTAGTTGCGTAAGTTTTAATTGTCAGTGGAAGTAGAGTTTAAAAAGGTTGAGGTTAAGTTATGGCCAAGGATTACAAATCAGCAGCGATCGGCCCCCATAAACCACTTCGAACGCAACCCCCCTTCATTTTTAATCATGAGAGAGTGGTGCCGCGCATGATACCCGAGGGCTGCTAGACGCCAGATTAGGTGCACTAGGCTCCGAGCGGGGCCCACTAGAGGTGGTAAGCAGGGTAGTATCGCGAACAGTTACACATGGACTCAATGTGATGTGTAAGAAAGGGTGAGGTAGCCGATGGGAGGGGACAGGACTCCTCCTCAAGTGAGTGTGTAGTTATATGGTTAAGATGATGGTGTGAGCCATCATGGAATAGCTAAGTAGGTTTATCCTCAGGAGTATGAAATATCATTTAGTATATATGGAGTAATTAATATGTGAGTATTATAAGTTATGAATAGAAGGACGGTAATAGTATAAGCAGTAATAGTTAATGATAAGTTATGAAAGTTTGGAAATAAGTAGACTTGGAGTGGTAAGCGGGGGTCGCTAGGCAATAAATCGGAAGTATGGAAAGGGACTAGTGGAGGAGCGGTAGTGGCGGCTTCACGCACCCAAGCGATCGGTGGGAATGGACCTGGTGTGTTGGGTGCGAACGTCAATGAGGAGGATCAAAGGGCCTTTGCCGCTTTGAAATGTGAAAGAAGGGGTGGGAGTGAGGAAGCGTAATAGCTTTCAAGGTTTGGCCATATGGTGCGACCAAGCGTCTGGAGTCGAGACATGCTTGTCTAGGTCTTCTGCTGTTCTCGATCTCTAACGATCGTGCTCTACTCGTCTTCTCTCTCTTATACATGGTGCAGGAATTCGATCTCTCCTTTCTCTCATCTTCTGACGTCTCATCTCCTGCGTGTGGGGCCCCAAAAAACAAGGGGGTAAATGATCTGACGTCATCATAAATTCTAAAGTCATTCTTTGAGCATCTTTCTTGTCCGTTCTATCTGCATCTACAAAAAGGACGGGCCGAATCGAATATAGCGTCTGCTGCCTTGGAGTTAACTCGCGTGTCGCAAGGTTGGCTCCGAGTGTGTTGCGGGAAACCGACCGGCTGGAGACGCCATAGAAACAAAGTTCTCCTGCTAAGTTTATTTTAGTCCAGGTTGAAAACGGAGAAGATGGTATTGATGAAGGAGAGGAAATGGTTGAGTACGGGTAGAAGAGCGCGGTGCGAAGAAAAGGTTGTAAACAGGAGGAATTGGCCAGGGGAGTTGAGACGGAGCGCGCCTTTCTACACCCGTTGGTATCGGTTAGGTTTCATGCTCCCTCCTGGTGCCCAAGGGTGATCCCCATAGAAACTCCGTTACATTGACCGACTTTGCTTTCTACTGATATTGCCCAAGAGCTTGGGTAAGCGCGCTTCCCGACGCGTCCCTTATGTTAAGCGTTTTGGGCGGATCTTTTAGTCGGACACGCCTCGTAGTTGTCGCAACTAATCTAAATTGGTGTAACTGGCAGGGTCCACTGGCGTAAGGCTGGGTCTTTTCATTTTCGAACGTTTTCGTTCATGTTTCTTGTTCGTACTGGCTTTTTTCATGTTTTCCGAACATTGCTTCGTCGCCCTACCGCACACCTGACTTTCCCCCTATTCGTTGGTTGAATTATAATAAGAAGGTTTTAGATAAACGGCGAACAAGAACTATTACTTTATATAGACTAATATATTGCAACTACTATTATTCTATGGAGGTATATATCATAATCAGTATATATATATATATAATATATAATATATATATATATAATATATTATTTCTTTTCCTTTGGTGCCGCGGTACTTACGATGTCCCCATTCAAATTAAGGGGAATAAAGCAACGTTTTTGAGAGAATTGGGTCTGAAGCTTTTGGGATAAACTATTAATTTCACTATCATAGACTCTATAGCTCACTATATTCAAGAGGTCATATAATTTAAATACCTATATAGATATATTGAAATAAATTATATATAAATATAATTATAATTATAATATTATAATATTAATTCAATATAATAATTACTATAATATATATTATAATATATATTAATATTAATAAATATTAGTATAAAATTTAATTATATAAATTATTTAATTATTACTGCTATTTTGCTTACTGTAACATTAAGAGATTAAAATATATTAATATGAAAGATTGATCCATTATAGAAGAGTATAAATGGCATAATATATACTGCTGATATATAAGGGTATAGGTAATGAGTTTGCATTATTGGACAACGTATTTATATATTCAAGTACAGTATCCCTCAGTGAATAAGTATATTACTCTAACATAACTCTACTCCAGTTTTTAGGAGTGCAGAAGCATTGCATGGTAGATTGATCTTTATAATTTTAAGTAGTATGATTTGAATCAATATGAGGATATTATGTTAAGTACTTACTATGATATAGCCTTATACCAATAGCCGTATAATATGCGTGATATAATCAAAGACTTTATATTCTTCACTCATTTAGTTTAGTTAATTTATCTATTGTATGTTTACTTCACACAATAATAAAATAATGAAAAAAAAGTGAGAGTATATTTAGTAAAAATAAATTATATAATTAATAATAATAATTAATAAGAATAAAATATTAAGTATCATTCATACACACAAACTTTCATAAACATTGCAGCTTTTTAGCTGCATAATTAAATGCTCATTATTTATTAGTTTATATTTCATGTTATAAATTTTGTAAAACATGATGGGATAATTTAGTTTTTGCGAATATAGATGTTATGCTTTAATTTTTAGGACATTTTCGATGTTAATATAAAAGAGAAAAAAATGAAACATAGCTACATCGAAAAAAAATACAACTTTCTGTTTACGATTGAAATTACATTAAGACACGATTATGCATTCACATTATATGTTAAAAAATATGGTATGAGTTTTGAAAGTTTGGTAACGTTATTGTTCAATCGTTTACTCATGAACTGAATATAAACAAATGCTCTTAACCAGCCAATGCAGTATTTAATTGAGTTACTTTTAAATCATTTTAATATTATAACAATAAGTAGGCTACATGGTCGAGAAGATACTTTTTGTAAATGACACCAGATATCAACAGAACCAACCTTGATGTGTTCTTCTTATTAAAAATCATATTTTTTTATTTTAAACGATAATGAACAAAAATTTTTGTTACGGAAAAGAAAATATATATTTAACAAATTGTACGTTTTTATGCTTATCACTAGTGGGAAAAAACTATAGAGTGTTTGAAATTGCCTCCTGTAGTATTATCTTATTTATTTTCATTATTATTATGTGTGCTGTGGTGATCCAAAGTGTAAGTGTATTTTATCAAATATTTGTTTTTTAATTGATGAGAAAATTATAGTAGTAGTTTAGTATTATTCGCTCGGCGAGGTCTGCTTTTGGCGTTTTAACAAGATAAATATAGTTTTTAATTTTTTTTTTTTTTTGGAGGGTAGCAAATTTTTGCAAGAAAACGATATTGTAATTTGTAATTTGTATTTTGTCTTTAAATTTAATGGGTTCCAAGTGTATTATATCAAAGTAATCTCAGTTTTATTTAAATCTTTAGTCACTCTAAATTTTTTAATTAGATATTATAGAAGGTTCATTTTTATTCCTGTTTTATTCTACCTTGTTTGTCTCTTTCTTATACCCGTAATCGTGTTGTGTGTACGTGTGAGATCTGGTGTGTTGATGGTGGGTGTGTGTGTTGTTGAAATATGGCAGATTTTGCGTAGGCGCGGCTTACATACTTTAACCACATCCGAAATACCAACACTAGATACCCAGTATATCTGCTTATTTTTTGAGTATTTTAGCTACCAAACGAATCACTAATTTCTAATAATTAATTGATTGACTTACATATTCCCATAAAAATTGCTGTATATTTTTTCGAACTGAATTTTCTTCCTAACTTATTAATAGCAATAGCATTCTATGATATCCATCACCTTTTACAGCATGATTACACATGAGCGTAACAAATGAGGAGACCACATATTCTGGTTCTTCCATATTATGAACATGGATCCATACATTTCATATCGACTTTCTTTAATCAATAACATGATATTATCTGCTATAGAACTTCTGATTTGACCTCCTTAATAAAGCAGAGCCAGAAATATTTGACTCAGTGATTAATGCAACACCATGCCATTTTCCACGTACTGTATTGTATAACAGATTATAAAGAATAAAACCAGTTATTAACCACTAGATCATATAATCATCTTTAATAATATATTAATTATAATATCATAAATATAATATATATATACATAATATAATATAATAACATATATTATAAATATTATACTTATTATATGGACCGTAAAATGAAATTTTAATATTGACCGCATAAGCTATCAACTAACCTTACTATATTACACTATCTTCATCTCTCTCTCTCTAACATCTATAAAATAAATATACTATATATTACTTATATAATTATTTTACTATTCATTAATAATAACCTGCAGTAAATATACTTATAAATAATACTCTAAACATCGCAAAATCATACATTTATAAATAATCCATATATAATAATATAGCATACTCACTACTATAAACCGATTAATTACATCGACTGCTATTTTTTATGCCCCCAAGACTTAACCTAAGCTTAAACTAACCTAAGGCTACATAAGGCGGGCGGGACAAGGGGCCACCCGGGAAACCAAAACACCGTTCATGGGAAGACATAATATGGCAAAATTCCAAAACTCAAGGCCCAAGGCACTACCACCCCCTCTCAGTCATACGCAATGGAGAACCATAACCCTTTCACCAGGTTAACAAGGAAATCACCCGAGGACGGCTTCACGGCAGGCGACAGACCCTCACTATTAATCATCCACTCGTAAGCGGTCCACTCAGGCCCTGGGAGACCCCACCAAAACCCACTATCCCTACTGCAACAAAACTTCCATTCAACTACTAATGCCCATCCGAAGACTCCCTGTCCCAGCTCTAAAGCCTTACCATACTGGACCCCAATCCATTCTCTCACTTTGTCTTCCACAGCCGTTGTCGAATTCCCAAACCTTCACCACCTATACATACCGGCCAAAAATGACTAAACGATCCTCAAATCCTGTTCCAGTCATGACCCTGAACGCCGAGCGGCGGACACATACGGCATGATCGTCCTCATGAACACCCGCGCACACACAGACCGCAAAATCCTGCGAATTAAGTCTCGATTCACCTGGTAATGTATCTTGCTGGCGTTTCCATCATTAACATCGCCTCCTTAGATTTTATGTCTCATGCATGATGCCACAAAACTATGCTATGCCCTGTGAGTCCAGTCCGCAGACCACAGGTCCTACTACTTATTACATGTTACACAATCGCCTGTCGAACAAGGGAACAAAAACTCCTGCACAGTAAGAAGCCCCTAATCCGTTCCGACTCCTCACTTACATAGACTGAAGTCTTCGGAAATTCAGTCCGCCTCAAAACTCATTACGACTTTAATTGGCGACCAGCCACCCCCGAGCAATGCACAACTTCTCCTCTTTTCCTACACAACGGGGCAAAGCAAGTTCTCGCCCAACGTGCGTTGTTGGTACTCTCCTCATAGCTGAATGCTTTAAGATATTTATAACTCAGCAAGAACACCCCGGTGGTGTCCAGCTCGCCTCCATATCTCTAAAGACATAAAAAACTATCACAAACCCTTGGAAATTGTGCCTTCCTTGCACATCCAGAATATTCCTTTATGTTAATGGAGCTGTAGGTGATTGTTTTAACCTAAGCAACCCATTCCTGATTTACACCCCTGCCCCAACGTTGCTCACCAATTACTGTCTCAAAACTTCTCCGATGCACCACACAAACGCACCAAATCATGTGCAGCCAAACAATATATTTGAATCGATTTGCTTAAAAACTTAAATGAAAACGGACAAGTTTGGAAACAACCACTTAAAACCCTAGTTTTGTACACGAAGATTATTCATATATTTTGTTATCAATAATCAATAGAGAGAGTTTAAAAAGGTAAAAGAGACATAAAAACATGCAACTTGTCTTTAGGTTAAAAAATGAATTAACCATTAATACGCAAAGAGTTAGCGTTTTCCTTATTCAAGTTAAACAAGGAAATGTATAATCACAAAAAAGTTGGGAAAATTGCATTCAGGTACGATTTAGCCGGCAACAAATATGTATCAACTATAATCTGGTACCGATCTAAATAGTGTAACAATAAAGCATAATAGAGATCAAAAACTAATATTAGGGAAGGAAAGGTGTCTGCATTATATTTTTTTAGACACCCATAAAGGTAAAGAAAAGATTCAGCCAAATTTAACCAAGTACATGGGAGTCCAGATATAAGTAACATGTGCCTAAAATCTGACGGCCCAAATAATAATGTACCGATACTATCCGTATATATAAATCACAATCACTTGAAAAGTAAAGATAGAAAGAAATTAGAATAAATTCCTATAGACAGATTTAAAATATAATAGTAAAGAAAAGAAATAAGTAGAAGAAGACTAGCAAAATTTTGTTTCTCCTCAGCATATTTATTCATCAATTATATTTACAATTAATAAATATCTATATTATATATATATACATGATGTCCTACTCTTGACCAAAAGTAATGAATATATATATAATAACATATTAAGTAGTGCGATTTATTCCAGACATTTCTTTTGATCTGTCTAAAAATTATTGGGTACCACATCAAATGTGTGCCAAGAAAGCTAAGCTCTTCAATATCTGTGCTCTCCGAAAAAAATGTTAAAAATATTCAACTTCCTGAAACGTATTGATTTTTCTCTTTTTTCTGTTTATCTTTTTCCTCGACCATAACACTGTTGGACAAGAACCAGATCAATCTTTACCTCAGATTATTTATCGTCTCCTTGCGCACACCCCCCTTCCATCCTAATTTTCTTCACTTGCCAGATAAAATTAATGAGTGGTGACAGTCAATAATTAAGTTGCCAACGAGCGTCTGCTAATTGGTAAATGGAAACACTTCTTATATAAGATATTATTCGTTTATTATCTCCCTGCAAATCTTATTTTAAAATTTTCCATTCGTTATCTCTTCACTATGTGATGATCTATGTAGGTGATTATTTTTAAAACAATCATTAAATTAATAAAAT
Source organism: Trachelipus rathkii (assembly GCA_015478945.1). Taxonomy (NCBI): domain Eukaryota; kingdom Metazoa; phylum Arthropoda; class Malacostraca; order Isopoda; family Trachelipodidae; genus Trachelipus; species Trachelipus rathkii. The sequence goes on along the minus strand of JABUQX010110325.1, from coordinate 30,316 downwards.
ATATAATACAAAACAATACATTAACTTCTCGTGGACTTTTCTCTGGAAAGCTGCGTCCACCGCTAGAACGCTCCTGTACTGGAGTAAAATCTATCCTGTAACGCAGTCTACCACTGAAAATCAACTTTTACCGGACAATTTGGTCAATGCGTGTGCATCGGTTGGTGTTCCTATTGTTATGAGAAAACAAGAAGGATATGATCATTCTTATTACTTTAACTTCCTTCTGTCTTTACGGTATTGTAATTAGACGCGACCACAGAGTACGTCCGTCTATAACCAATGATAGACACTCTGGTCTAGACTAATATGCCCTAGTAGCCTGACGTATAATGATTACTACAACAGTAGGCGTTAAAATAAACCAATGTATCAAAGTCAAATGGACCCACACGCTAACCTCCACGCTCATAGGGCTAACGAGGCACTTCTGTAGTCGTGCAGCAAATTATCGGACATCAATGTTCCTTCCGTTTTCCCTCACCAGCTCCTCCCCTCGCTCCCAACGCTTTGCTACCCACGAGTGACACACAACCCCGGATGGTGGCCTTGGACAAACACCAGAGGCTGGCAAGTGGGCAGTCTATATGTTCTGTGATTAATGGATATCTCCGCATTTATTTATGCCTCGGACACAATGGCGCGACGCATCTGGTCAGTGGCGGCTTAAGGGTTCCAAGTTATTATGCCGTTATATGACATACACTCTTGTAAAGAGGTCGTCTGGCAATTATGCATTGTGTACGGACTCAGAAGTGCTAATGGTATGAATTATTGCTACCCGATTATAGATGGTCTGCAGAAGCAGTGCCCCTGGTAAAATACTCCTTCTCATTCACAATCTCTCGATTCAGGAGAGTTGTTCTGCACACTATAACTCGGATAAGATGAGCTAAATAGGGGCAAAACGTGTGGCATTGAAATCTGAAAATGAAACGGGCATTATCTCAGACCGTACCTCAAGAACGCGATAAAGAATCGCGCGTGCATTTGATTGGGATGCCACAGTTAGGTTTCTTTCATTAATTTCAAATTCAGCCGCTCCTCTTCCAAGTTCGGCATTTTGTCGAGCATAACACTATTTTTCATTAAATGGTTGACTGCTCTGCAAATTCTACTAGGTCACAACACGTCACACAATGAGGTTAGAACGTTTATTCATTCTTTCCTCCTTTCTGCCCTATAAAATGGTGGTCCCTATCTATAACTATTTTTTCAGAATCTAGAATTTCCATAAGGGGTATGCTAGAATTATTTTATATATATTTATCTAACTATTATTAATAAATATGAATTATTTTATCGCTCTGTTTTATATTCTATGGTTACTACCTAATAGGGCCACTATTTAAAGTACGGCAGGTACTGCTTCAATCTTAATGCGCTCGTATAGATTGCTACTCTCCCAGGCCATTTGTTTGTTTACTTCAAAATTTTTAATACCTCAAGCAAACTTCTGTGATTAATATGGGTTAAGGAGGGCATTATAAATGCAAAATGCAGTAGTTTGGATTATTGCTTATATATTTTTCAATGACCATTTGTTAAACACCTAAACTTGTACACAACACACGATCCTCATTAGTACATAGTTATGACTTGAGATTGTTTGAAGGGCAAACCTATATCCACATGTAATATGATGCTATTTCATAAATATTAACTCCATATCCTTGCAATCTTCACAATAGGATGCACTCTATATAAATAAAGTTACATCAATTAACTCCGCAATACTCCCCGTGAATTCTAAATTCTAGTGATTATTTATTCGAATGGCACACTATTCTCTCTACTTAAGAGAAATTTTGCTAAATCTCCTTTTGTTATCTATTAAGTGCGCGGAAAATAAAGGCCCTCCCTCGATTGGTAATATCGAATGGTTTATTGAGAGATTATTTACTCACATTGAGATGTTAAACACAGGTAATCATAATAATTATAAAAAAATAACCTTAATTAAAAATAATAATAAATAATATAATAATTTAATAATAATACATTAAAGTAGTAATATAATAAATAATAAATAATAAATAATAAATAATATATATATAAAATATAATAAGTATAAATATTAATTAAAAAATACTAAATTAATAAGTTATATATTATTGAAGGCGGAAATATTAGTAAATACTAACACGCTTGGGGATTTCTTTGGAGTTATAGTATATATCCCTGGTAATAGATAATGGAGTTGGGCAAGTTAGAACAATATAAAAACAGAAGATAATTTGACAAATGTTGGTTTAGGTAATGTTTTTTTTTTTTAATTTATTTAGTTTTTATACTTATTTAAATATGCTTTTCACGCCACTTATAAGGTATTATTTTAGGACCTGCATTATGTCGTATTACCCCACTTACTTACGAAGGTTTTCTTATTATCTTTAATCCCCCCCTCAAAGACTTATGCTGTGAAAAAATAAATTTATATCTTTTTACAGTAAAATATTTAAAATTTAATTATTATACTTACTAAATTTATTAATCGCTAAAGTTAGATACTGTAAATTCATATTGCTATATAGTATATATACTTTGTTAAAATTGATAAATGTATTGATTTCTACTTTATATTTATGTTTTTTTTTTTTTTTTTTTTTTTTTTTTTTTATAGTATGTTTTTTATTAATAGTATCATGTGATTATTACATAATATTATAAGTAACCCTTATATGAATATAAACTCATTATACTGCACCCAATAAGTATATTTGGATCAGGTGGCATCACATATCTGCGTGATTTATCCAACGTTAATACTATTTACATCGGTTATCTACCCTCGAATTTTTAATAACTTTGTTCATAATCATTGGTCCTTCATATTCAGTAAAAATACGCAATTCCAGAAATCTTATATATATATATTAAATGACGTAATTGAGTAATGTGATTCATTTTTTTTTTTTCAATTTTTTTTTTTTTTATATATTTGTTATTATATTGATAAATACTACAAACATATAAGAAGATATTTCTAACACCTTACAATGTATTGTACTTATATTTTGCTATTTTTGCCCCCTCATCAAAGTATATTTTTAAGACTCGAATATTGTGCCTACCTATATCTGGTTATACTTACCAATTGTGTAACGTTGATATAAGTAATTTACTACTATATAATACGTGGGTATCTGCTTCTAACCACTATCTCTCTAAGTTATGAACGAATACTAAAAACTCTCGATTACATTATAAGAAAAGAAAATGTGCCGCTCATCCAGTAGAAACATTGTGCCAAAAAGATGTTCGCAATTCCACAAGTTCTGATCATATCGATACGTACCTACGTAATGAGATTTAATTGAGCTCTTTCGCCTATCAGTGGCTGATCGTGTCTGTGTGAATAGAATATGTCGTAGGGTGGAGAACTCTTTTTAAAATAACCCAAACTACTAGTACTACTGTTCCATGAATTGAAACGCAAAATTTATTTTTAAGTATAGCCCTGTATAATCTTAACTGTATTACTGTGTCCAACTATTAATTAAGTTAGGTTGCTATTTTAAAAAGTATTTAGGGTTTAATATTTTGGGCCTTGCTATATATTTTTATTAGTAATGTTTTAATTGCTCGATATATTTAATAGACATTCATAACTCTCTCGGAAACCTTTTATAGTCCTCAATGTAATATTCAATTGACAAACATGATATGCTTGATATACTATATGTTATAATATATGCGCGGGGCTCACCGAAGGATTTATGAAGATTAGTAGGATATGGGGAACAGGTCCTGGATCTATGAGAGTGGTCAATTAGTTTTATATTTAAATAATTGGTATCACAAGCATCGTTGATTTATAACTTATTTTCTGTTAGTATAGGTTAACATTTATATACGTATATTTATAGGCTATTTCAAAGAAAAATGTTGATATCTAGGTATTAAATATCGTGTATAAATTATAAATTATATTTTTACTTATATTATAAAAGGTTTTAAAGAATGTGTTTAAATTCTTTGGAAGGTTTTGGTTTATGGACAACCATATTATTTTTTTCTGTTTTTGTAATTTCTTTTATAATTTTTTTTAGGTATGATCACACTATTTTCTAGCTCTATGAATAGTGTGATAAATTTAAACCTCGTATATAATATAAACTCACTACCTCTGCATCCTAAATTCTCATTAGTGACCGTTATTCACTATATAAATAACCATACCCAAGGCCGTATATATATTTACTTTACATAACTCTCACCATTTAGTTCATACAAACAGTACTGACAAGGTAAATAATTTATATATTTTTATGATTGTGGTGCGCGCAATAGCTCAACACGATATTACTCTTTGTCTCTTTTACATTTTGTACTTCTGATTTCTCATGATTTTGAAGAAGTAGATTGATTATATATATTCTGGGTATAATTTCAATTTTGGTATAGATTACTCACTAATAAGGTCCTCTAGCGGCATGAAAGAGGCTATAAAGGTTTTGTTTATACTAATACTGACTGGTTCTATTTTAGGCGTGTCAATGAGCGCTGATTTGCAAAACCTGTGTTATACATTTCCCAAAGTCTTTTTTTTTATAAAATATGATTTCATTAAAAGAAAATTAGTTTTCGGGCATTTTGTAGTCGGGTATATAATACTTTTAGACAAGTTGTCATATCCTTTTTATGATCATAATTTTTCACCTCATAACAATGCTTTCTTTAATTTCAGAGCATTGAAAGAGGTTCATTGCCCTGCTCCCAGGTTACAGATCGGATTGCTACCTAACCCAGGCAATTTTAGTGTTTGAAGCTCCGTTGATCGTCTCTCTGCAACTCTTCATCCAACATAGAAAACTAAAAAGTCATACGCGAGACACTGGTCACTTCGTCGGAGATATTGACGATGTAGATGGCGATTTAGATATGATAGAACCTGTAAGTTCCTCTTCGGAAGGCGGGGAATACTCTCCCCCTCCGCCAAGCGCTCTTCAGGAACAAAATGTTGTTCGCTTTCAAACTGGTACGGCGAGTAGGTTACCAAATGTTAGAGCTTCCGAAGTACGACCAACCGTTCGCTATCATGATGTAGATCTTATTCCTCCAAGAAGCTTAAGCCGTGAAAATAATCATTATTTATATAATTAATTAATTTATATAATCATAGATGAATACCACTACCTAATAATGATAATAACAAAAGGCGATAGTTATTAATAAAATTAACGGTAAAATAGAGTTACATACCTTAAATTTTATAGGTAGGGTTTATTAATTATTACATCTCATAATTTTACAAATCAGATATTCTAGCCAAATATTTTTATTTAAGTGTATAGTATGCTTATATATACCTGCTTACTTTTAGGTATACACTTGTAGTTAATATATATTAGAAAAGCACATATTGCGTGCTAGGTTTACCATTTTCAGTAAAAATTCAATCTTGTACTTGGCCTGGTTTTGATTCATTACACTAGCCTAATATATCCACTATCATAGTACCCTAATAACTTTCCTAAGCCACCTAATATGTACCACTGTTTATATATCATCAAACCTATCGCCACAATTACCCACAGGTGACAAGACCGTAGAGTTACTGTACTATCCTCATTACAGGGCTATAAGTGAGTATATATAGTCATAACGGGATTAGTAGTATGGATAACTAGTAGTGGACTACATTCCTTTATTGCTAACATTGGATAAAATTTAAATGGTTACTCCATAATATAGAAGTGAGGATAAATAATACATTTATTATATCCACACTTTCAGCCCGGCTAAATAGAAAATACACATTAGTGGGTGATGCCATTGTTATAATGGGAGTAAGACCCTTGAGTGGGCTAGATGCCGGATTCACGCCGAGGATCCACATTTACCTTCGAGCTCATGTCAGCTATAAACAGCAGGCACCGAAGGATCAGTATACCCTAAATCACGGTCAGCAACGATCCTGATTTCAGAAGGTAAGGCAGTTCTTAAATTGCCAAAACCTGAAGTATATATATATGTATTTCCCTATATATGTATTTTATATTTATAGTAATAATTGCTTTTTTATGTTATTGTTGACAAATTAAACATAGAATTGTAATAATCTATTCCCTATAATACCTTAACACTTACTATAGTTTCTATATTTTGACTCGATCGTATGCTTGTACGCATTATAGCAAAATATATATTATTAATAGTATGGCTCTCGTATATCCCCTAATTAAGAGAATTTGAAGTTCTGGATCTCTGGACCTCTTCAGGCCTCCATATATTACTGATACTGGGCATTATATCATTATTTACTATCTGCTCTCAATAATAGCTTATACATACTTGATGGTAGATATAACTTACTGGTTACTCCAATACTAGTGTATACTAGACGTTAACCAGATGGAAAAAACTAATAATATGTACTACAATCACGACGTGAGCATGTATATCAATATACTTGAATAGGTATCTCATTGTGGATACGTGGCTACAGTGATAAGATATATTATATATCAAGAACCGATAATATATTAGTTAAACGGGTAGATGTAAGAAGGTATGTAACTCGACCCTAAAACCTGTTAGAGCTAACTAAAAATACATAAATATCATAGTAATTACAGATAAATCTTAGATATATGATAGGGAGGGCATAGAAATAATTACACTAACTATTAAATATTCTAAATAAAGTTATAATACCCTACATAAGTAGCTATAAAATCGTTTCCACTCCAAAAGCTTACTCCATCATATAACAGGTAAATAGCTATATATAACCCTATATAATATATATCTCTCCTAATAAGGTGAACTCCCTCTCAAGTACGGGGCCAAAAACTTTATATTTATCAGTGGTACAACCAATATAACCAATAATATTCAGGATCAGTATATAAAATATAATGTTATATTACTCAAAACCTGTATTTGATATGATGTTTTCCCCATCAGCACTGTTCCTGGTATAGTAGTACTTATACTAGGCCCAAAAGTCCTACTCAGGCCTATATATATATAGTGATGCGCGAAAAACAATAGCGCAAGCAGTAGAGTTTATTATATGGGGTAATTGCTCTCTAATACAGTATGGGAGGTATTAACCAGGATTGCTGGGATAACGTGTTAGGCCCTACGTGCGCCTATCACTCATATAACTTCTCCTCCTTTACGATTAAGAGAGGTTTCCTAAAGGATCAGTCCGATGAAAACGGGTGCATACTAGTATAGTGGGAAGTTAGGAAAAACTAACTAAAAAGGGAATTACCAAAGGCCTCAAAACGGCATTAATAATGAAGTTCAAAGAGGTAATAATAACCGAAAATTTAACACATAATGTGGTACCTGGGAAAACACGGCATATATATTACCTACCACTTGATAATCTAGATACATAAATAAACCAATAAATAGTATTAAAGTAATATTTATATGAAAGGCTGAAGTATATAATATATATATATATAGTATATATGGATATATATATTTGTCGCGTTGGGCAATGGTGAGAGAGGGTATCATTCATAGGACAAGTATGAAACTAAACTAAGAGTGTTTTGGAAGACCAGACGGCGATGACATTCATCACCCTAAATAAAAAAATTCGATAGGCATAGCCCAACATCAGTTTGAATCGAGTGCTAAGACGTCAAAGAGAGTACGAGGCCACGAACAAAAGAATCAAGAAGTGAAGTGCATTTCCCAAACCTGTTAGCCAAGTGAAGCATGAATAACACCATAACTAACGCGAGATGAGCACGGTAATTAGCGGTGTTAACCGTCAGAATGGTATACAGCACAGCGAAGTGGTAGCGGAGAGATTAGTATGATAAACTGGGTGAGATAAAGAGGACGGTCACCCATCTAGGGTGAATTGGCATCAGACAAGTACGGTTGTAAAAAGACGACCAGGTATAAAGGAGCCATAGTAGCTTGACACGGGTAGCTCACGCTACATTGAAATAATGAGGTGTTAGTTGATGAGAGAAAAAAAGTCCCTTAAGCAAAGCACATTTCAAAAAAAAGAAAAAGAAAATAAAAACTGTGAATGTAGCCCTTAGAACCACCCAGATTGCCAACAGTACAATAGGACAGATACAGTCATACAGTACGTCATACATTGACCGACAACACACCTACAAAGTGGTTGCAACTGAGACTGTGAAACAACTATATTTCTTACCACTCAGAGCACCTTGCGTCTTATAATTTTGTTAAGAGTTACAAGCACAAAAAGCCTCTCAATCACCTCTCCCTCCATTACAAGTTGAGAGCTGAGGGTCCCTTTGTGTATGGATTGGTACTCAACGAATTGCCGCCTTGCTCCGTGCAACAGCTCGTTGTTTTCTTTATTAAATTTCTAGCAACATTATACAACAGAGTCATATGTAATTCTAAAACCACACTCTTCCTCTTCTTATTTGAGGCATTGCCCACTATTCGCACTCTAAGACTTCAATTTACTCCTATATCGTTAACTCAGATGTTTAGAGAGGCTCTGTTGCAAAAACCTTCCTATGCTTCCCTATATCCCTTCTCAAATGAACATTATCAGCTAAAAGCTGTTCACTTGTGCAAATCCTCCGCCAATGATGTCACTTCTTCCTGTGGAATCTCATAAGGCAAAATATTACCTTATAGTCTTCAGTCTCTCTGGCATGCTAAAAATTTATTACGACATCTGCTATATATGAATATCTTCTAGAAATCACCCATAACACTCTAAGACTAGCCACAAACACCATATATAAGCTAAGTTCCAGTCGAAACTAGTAACATCAAAAAAGTAGAGCAGATGATTCAGTGCTCTATCGATCTTTTTTCTTAAAATGCCTTCTTAGTGCGGTCCAAGAAGGATGAGTAGGGAGCGTTGGAACTATAAGTAACAATACCGCTGGTCTCTATCGCAAAAATTAAAACTTATAGCAAAGTGGTCCAAGCATATCCTGACCATATCGTTCTGGATGATATACCCACACCACTATGGCTAAGACTCTCTAATCTTCTCACTTTTATAACTCTTTCCTCTTACTTGGTTCCTCCCAATCACCATATTATTCTGAAGTATTGCCTTAAATCTCTCAAAGTCAATTCCGCAATATAGGGCCCCCCATTCCTATGGTGCTGAGCGTTTAATGTACATAAAGGCAACAAAACTGGTCGGAGCCTTGTTGTGAAAGATATACTAATATTGAATTTCCATGGAATGAGTTATTTTGCTTCGGTAGGAAATGAGTCAAACCTCGGATATTAGGAGAACTCATACTCGAAAGGTTATTTGTTCGTATACACAGTAATCGGGAAAAAGATGCCAGGGCGCTAGCCTCCTGGATATAACTCGCTTCCCTTAACATTACGCAAAGCTACGATGCAGACTGCTTGGCTGTGAGGGACTCTGTGTAGATTTTTGTTCTGGCGGCGCTGGAACGCTTGCCTTTTAGGAATTTCGTCCTGCTCAAAACTCTAGAATTCATGACAAACTTACATTCGTGTTCATCGGAAATGTGCAGAAACCTAGACTTTTGGACTATCGTAGAAAATACGAAGTGCGTCGGTTTCTGCGCTTCAAAATGGCGTTCGCTCAAACTTACATGTTCAACTTTTGACAGAAACCCTTCACCTTAACTTGCTTTTCTCCTTTCCCTCCGTACTTAGTTACCTTTCGTCGACACAACGGCCATAACTCTCTGTTGAGGCTGAACTCGTTCTCTCAAGACCGTATTACCTCTAATATCCACTTAGACGGTTCACTGTCGGCTAGAATAAGCGATTAATTCTGATTCGAACTGACACATACATCTAGTAGATTTCATGAAATAGCACTATTAGACAATTTTCGCCACCAGAGGAATAAATATTAATTTATATATAATACTAATATATATATATATCTATATTATATATATATATATATATATATATATGTTTTTATTTATATATACCATAAATATATTATACTGGTAGTTAATATACATAAATAAGTATATTATATATATGATATAATAGATATATAGATATAACCAATAATATATACAGGGGCAAATAAGACCTCTATATAATAGTAAGTACCATAATTAAATATAAATAAACATATTAAAAATATATATATAGATAATAGTAAAAATAATCATATAAAATAAATATAATATTATATACTATATTTATTATAATAATACTATTATATATAATTATATATAGATAAACTAATAAAAAGATTTTTATTATATATATATATATATATTAAAGATTTTCACGGAATGTAAACCTTATTAGCAACATATCATCACTTTAAAAGTAAGCAGCTGCATATATAAGCATAATTAAACAGCGCATCCATGACAATCATTTAGGCCTTTTATGTAAATTCACAAACAATGTTTCGGTTATACACTTAAAAACTTCTGTCCCGCAGTTACTTTGTCTTACCAAGTTGTCCTCATTCTCCTTAGAAGTCATACTTTGTTTACAATAGGTGGTCTGAGGTACGTTTTCTTCCCTGGTAGTACCTAATAAGTCCAATTTCTTCTTGGTAGTACTCCCAATAAGTTCCATTTTAGCAATTCCGTTACAGTGCTTTTTACACAAAATCTTAAAAAATACGATAATTTTCGGTCATTGTGGCTAGTTGTCTCCCAAAATGCAGTGGTCAAATATTTGTCGCTTTGCTAGGAAAAATACATGTGAAAAATTTTGCGAAAGTTTTGTTCTTTGATCAGGTGTTGAATTAGCAGTGATTTCATGAACTGCCTATCTTCCTGGGGTGTCGGTAGACGAGCTGAATACTGAGACAATAGATTCTCGTCGAAGTTGTAAGAGGTCAGAAATTAATGAAGTCAGCAAGTATAGTTTATAAAATGGCAACTACCACAACAAATATAAATAGCAAATAGAATTAATAGAACGATGGAATAATTGATTTTATATATATATATATATATATATATATATATATATATATATATATATATATATATATAATATATATAATAAATATATATTTATATATATTATATATATATATATATATATATATATATATATATATATAATATATATATGTTAAAATTCTATACATAATTTATTTAGAAAAAAAAGATTGTCTGCTCTAGGTATTATTGTCGAAGCTTGCAAAGATTTCTTTTAATCTTTATATTAAGCTTCAAATTAATAAAATTATTAACTTTTTTTTCTTTTTTTTTTCTTTTTTTTTATTGGTGGATAAGAGTAATAAACTTTTTAGTTTCATGGTTAGCCTTTAATTCTAAAAAGATTTTTAAAAGGGGAATTGTTTTAGAAAAATACATATGACGGTAAGCCTCGTCCCGTTTTCTTTATTTTTAAGTAGGGTGCATGAAAAAAATCAAAATGGTTTAAATCAACTGATTTTTTTAATTGATTTTTTATATAAAAAAAAAATCATAATTTTTTTAGATTTTTTAGATTTTTTAGGCAAATTTTTTTCCCTAAATTAATAATAATTCCTAGTTATCACCTAATTAATGATAAGTATATTTCATCTATATAATAAGTAAATTCATAACTGGTTTCAAATTATTTTTAATAAAGAAATAAATAAAATTAGAGTACTCAGATATCTAACAGTATATATATTATATATTCATATATTATATATATATATATATATATATATATTATATATATATATATATATATATATATATATAATTTTATATATATATCTATCTATATATATATATATATATATAAATATATTATATACATATATATATATTATAGCAATTAATAGTACTCCTAATAATTAGCTCCCTCCTCTCTATTAAATAATAGTATACGTATAATATATAACTATATATAATATAATACCATCCTCAAGAATTATTGTACCCATATATACTAATTATAGTTATATTACCATAATAATAATAACGATATTAATATATAATGTTAAATACATGAAAAATTTAAATCTGAATTAAAAGTTATATTTTTACTAAAGCTGTAATGAATTAAATGTAACAATTACTGATTAATTTTATACTAATTTTATAAAAAAATAATGAATTTAAAAGTAATTAAAAACTTAAGTAAAAAATCAAAAAAAAAATATCCGCAAAAAGAAATAAAAGATAATCAAAACATTGATTTTTTTCTTAAAAAAAAATTCAATAAAATTATATAACCCTCAGCAACACTTTTTTTATAAGATTGATTTAAGTTATAGTATTTATTAAAAAGTGGTTGAATAATATTATAATATATTATCAGAATAATATATTATATTTCATCAATGCTATATTAATTATTAAATTATTTTGTAATCTTGTATTATTATTCAATTATATTATCATTGTGTAGTCGAATAATTAAAATAATTGTTAATAAAGTTTTAAAGTACCTTATTATTAATGATGATGATCATGATGTTGCTTGCGTGAAGGATGATAATAAGGAAAATCACTTACAATCAACTCACATATATTATCGGTATATATAATTATAATATATATTCATATATAATATTTAAAATCACAATAGTAGCTAATCTTACCTTATTTAATACTCGTAATACTTATATATATTAAATACTTTAATTATTGTATTCTAATTATATATGATCATCTTCATATTAAATGTCAAAAAAATCTACTCAGAAAAAAAATTTGATAATTAGATATATAATCTTATATATTAAACCATACTTTAATATTGTATTCTAATTCACTTATATGATCATCTTCATATTAAATGTCAAAAAAATCTACTCAGATAAAATATATAAAAGAAAACTCACAGCTACCCATTTACTTTGAGCCAACCCGAAGATATGGACCAACCCTATAGAATAAACTTTAAAACACCTATGAGATCCTGCCATTCCTAATGCTGAAGATGCGAGAACCTGAAGCATTTGAGATTTACTAAACTGAGACAAAAATGCCGTACTATAAAGTAAAATATTTGTTTATATTTATGTGTTACAAAAATTTGTTAAAAATATTTGTCACTATACCAATCGACAACTGTTACAGTTAAAAACCTGAAGATATTTTTTCTAATTTTTTGTTTATTTATTAATTATTGGATATTTAATTTATTGATAGTTTCAGAGATGGTCAGAATCGACGGACATTTTTTTAAAAAATAGGTTTAGCAGATAGACCTGCTCTTTATTCCCATCAAATATAGCGGGTAGTTGTAGGTAGCCGGCATCTCTTGGAGATAATCTTGTAATACTTGACTCTCATCTTTCACGAAGGGCGCATATCGAGAGTACGTTCTTCAATTTTGCGCTGCCAAAGGTTTTAGGATGGTTATTATTCTATAAAAAATAACTTTATCAGGGGAAGAAGGGAAGAAGTAATCTTAGCAGATCGTAAAGAATGATTCTTGTATGACATGTAAGATCCATCACCCTACACTGTAGATGATGACCACAGTGTAGCTTAAAAGTTTAATTTGCTAATCATCGATTATTTATATAAATTATTATTATTAAAAAATTAATTTAATTAATCATATTATTATATATGTATTATTATATTATAATTATTAATTGGGGTTACTTGTAATGCCCAAGTAGCTTTAATTTTTCTCTTACAAACAAAAGAAAAAATGTAATTTCCTATTTAAAAATTTGAATCCAGATTTTTATTTTTAATTTAATATTAAGTATATTATATTATATATTAAATATATATAATATAGTATATATATATTACTATACCTATATAGATATATATATACTATTAAATTATAGTAATATAGTATAAATAAACCAAATAATATATAGCTATATATATAGTCAATAATATATTAGTATATATATATAAAATTTGTTAAAGTCATATCATGTGTTCATGTACTTTTGTCTCATAAAATCATCCTACAGCACTCAGATACACGATGTTATTGATCACCAATATATATACTCTATTATAATTATAGGAATACATAATATATATATATATATATAATAACGGAAAAAAAATGGAAAATAACATACAAAATAACAGATTACCATATTTTCCTCAGATTCGCCGCAAAGAACCAAATCAACCAAATTGGCGAAACAAAACGAAGAACAGCCAATACACACAAGTAAATAGTACCTAAAACTATAGTTATATATTGTAATACCATAATATATATTAATATGATATATATATAGTTATATATAGTAAATAATATAATAAGATTAATAATTAAGTATAAATCTATAATAATATAACTTAATTATATATACAGTATATTATTAGTACGCCAACACAACTATAAAACCACATGTGTCGAAAAAAATTACTTCTTAGTCGCATAGAGTGTTTTATGATGGCATTTATTATTATTATGTATTTTAAATACTATTATTATATAAGATATATATAATTATATATATATATGATTACATAAAGATAGATAATATATAATATACTATAGTAATAGTATTATAGTAGGATGGTAAAATGATTTATAAACGATGAATTATATATTATTAGTATAGTGATTATTATATATATTAATATATAGTATATATATATAGTAATGAATAGTTGAATAATAAAAATCATAGTAAAAAAATATATAATATAATATATATATAAGAAAATTAATATATACTATATTTAAAATATAAGTAAAATATAATATAATTAGTCGTTGAAACGTAGACACGTCAATTTTTGTAAATTATTATTAATATGATTATTTTATTTTATATTAATTAATTATTAGTATATATATATTATATTTATTATTTGCATTTAACATACGATTTAGATATTATTAAATTCATGTCATTTGCTTTTGATGATTTGATAAATATTTAAAATAATTAATATAGTATAAAGTACTTTATCTTTATTTATTACTCCAAATTAATTAAGTTAACCACGATTTAAAAAAATAAGATACTGCGGGAATTTTATATATATTATATTTATGAGATATATATACTCTTCCTACGTATAATGAAGCAAGGTTAAATAAGCTCCCGATCTCTCAGATCTATATAAGAAAATTTACAATAATTGGTAATAAGTTGCTTTAAAGGTGTAAGGAGAAACAAGAGACAAGGTTGATAGAGAAATTTAATAGAGGATGGGGCACGAACAACCAAGATGTATAGCTAAAATAATAATAATAATGCTTGATCACTGGTACCACAATCCAGTGGTACCAAATACGCAAATGAAAAATTCTTGCTTCTGGAGTCAAAACAAAACAGTAACTTAAGCTCCATTAAAATTCTTGGGTTCGTTCTTTTCAAAAATAAGACATTTGAGGGGGGGGGTGACAAAATGATCGCTTGCAGTGCCTACACAGTATAAATTTGCTTTTCTTATTAAAAGAATGATTTCATAATAATGATAATCGCCTAACA
>JABUQX010110325.1:0-10000 GCA_015478945.1 Trachelipus rathkii | reverse complement strand
TATATATATATATATATATAATATATATTTATATATATATTGCAACAACATTTGAAGTATGCGCAAATTTTCTGAAAAAATCAGCAACAGTAGGTAAAAGAAAACAATAATATTACACTAATATTTATTACTACTACTACTACTACTACTTAATCTTATTACAAATTAAATACAATACAGGACAAACAAAACTTATTAGTAAGTTTTGAAATTTGTTTGAATTTTATAAAACTATTTTTATTTTTTAATAAACGTGATGGAATCCGAATGCGCGAGCCCGAGCCGCGGAGTCACATTAAAACGTCGTACGCGAGCAAACACGTTGTTCACGAGCTATGGGGGTTGGGCACAAAAAAAAAAAAAGTTTTCCGTTTAAAAAGTTAAAGAAACTTTTGAACCACCCTGTGTAATTTAATATTTTTTTGAATGGTTGGTTAAAATATAGAAACAAGAAACCACTTTCCTGACCTTTATGACAATGTTGCCAAATAAGCTGTTTAAATAATCTGATATTAAATGGTTTGCTAGAAAATCTTGTTTAAACTATTTAAAGCCAATTTATAGCTACCTGCCATACAAGCATGTATGGCATGTTCAGCTTGTGCTACAGGAAATTGATCTTCAATTCTGAAAATGGTGGATAAAGCTAATACGCATTTAACCATCTTCGTTGTTTCGTAATTAGAAATTGTCAATCTTTGGTAAGATTGACCAGGGGCCATGTTTTGCTAACTTTTTTGTTTCCTACAGTTTTCTTGTGTTTGGATTGAATATCTATTTTTTAAATTCCTTCAATCTGGTTATGTGTTAAAAATGTAATCTCGTGTTAGGCCTAATTTTCTGAACCATACTAGCTGATCTTATTTATATCGGATTGACTGATGTTGTTTATTAGCATATATATCACTTCAAAATTATAAGTTTGATCAATAGAAAATTTTCAAAACTGAAATAACCTATCAATAAAATGGAATGTGGCCTAATTTTAAAGAATATAATTTTAAATTTATTATCTGATATTGCTTTTGCTTTTTTATATTACCAATTTTGCACATAAAGGTGCACAAAATTCATAGACATAGCAGCTATTAATTTTTAACTGATATAACCTATTCAAATATTAATGGCCTATAGCTGCAGGCTTTATAAAGTCATTAACTAAAATAGGCTACCAAGATTAGCAGTAAAAGTATGATTACTCTTTATCACATCAAAATTTACATGATTATGGATTTTAGAGCAGGCCTATTATTTTATTTGTCATTAAAAGCAAAAGTGAGCTAGCATTATTAGTTAACCTATTTATAGGTTAATCAAAGAAGTTGGTAAGTTTTAATTATTAAATGTTTTCTTGCTGGAAATTTTAAACTTGGATCTTGTAGAAATATATATATATACCGTATATAGGAAAGGTAATAGTAGTGCAGAGGGGTGTCACCCCAATTTTTATGAAAATCACAGGATATACTCTAAAAAAATAATGAAGAATAATGAAAACAAAAATGAGTGCTCTCTTTAGGAAAAAAGTTTACAGCCTCTCAAAGTTATTAAAAATCTTATAGACTTTTCATTTTTGATCCATCCAGGTTAGGTCTCATTTCAGGCCCTCTAGTTCAGGTTATGATAAGTTTTGTTAGGTTTACATAGAGAAAATCTATGTATACTTAACAAATCTTATCATAATGTGAACTAGGATGGACATAAAATGTGTATGAGGCCTGCTAATATTTTTTATAAAGTCTATGGGAAAATTTTAAACTTTGAGAGACTAACTTTATTTGGTAAATAGTCTAGCCGAGGTGAATGAACTTTACGTAACTATTGCATTAAAACTATAAACTTATAATTTACAAAAATGGTATCAAAAAATTCTCTGAAGTTTTTTTTACCGATTAAAAAGAATTTTAACATTTTTTATTAGTTAAATCAAATAGAAAAAAAAAAACACTAGGAAAAACGTAACTTTATGGCTTTTTTTTCGTTCGTGTAGGGATAAAAAGATGACGGTGGAAATGCGTTTCAACCAATCGATACATCGATATTTATTAATTATCGATATTATAATTGGTTTTTATCGATTATAATTAATTTTATTTTTAAAAAAAATTGTATGTTAAAAAATTAAAAATATTTAAATTAAAAAAAATAATAAATAAAGGTTGTGTTAAATATGAAATAATGTTAAAAAGAAAAATAAGTTTATAAAAAAATATCTATTAAGATATATATGTATATAATATATATTATGTAAATATAATATAATATATATATATATATATATATATATGTATATAATATATGCAAATTTGTAGAAACTGTTACTGTTAGTAACGAGTTAAAAGTTTGGTTGGTTTTTAATTTCGCGTCTCTCGCTCTTCTCTCTTCGCTATAATATATTTATATGCAATTCGACGATATTTTTACATTTATAAATAAGTAGATAGGGCAATGCTCAGCCTACTTACTATCCAGATCATTAGTGACTTGAACGAATAAATGTGAAAGCAACACATCTGCATTCAGAGCCTTTTTTTATATATTTAGAAATTGTATTTTCAAAATCAATTTTTGATTTTTTGTGATTTTTGAAGTATGGATATATATTCTATATTATATATTATATATATAATATATATATATATATTATATATTATATATTATATATATATATTATATATATATATATATATAATATTATTATTATATATTATATATGGTCAGAATTTTTTTAATGCTCACAGATGTTAGCCTAGAGAACGCAGATCTACATGTAAAACAAAATTATATATTTGGAATCAGCCGAAATTCTAAGGATGGGATTTAACTGTTTTTTTTTTTTTTGTTTTGGAAGGCTTAAAATTTTTTTTTTTTAACTAAAGGAATACCCTAGGTAAACCGCAAAGATGGCAGGAGTCGGGGTGTCTCTCGCGGCCTTCCGGTGACGAGGGGGGGACTAACCCCCCTCAACGGGGATGCTCTCCGGAAACCCCGCTCTTTGGTCTTGGGTGTCGCGGGGTTCCTCCGACCATTCCCTACGGGGTATGGAAACGTCCCCCCCTCTGTCCCCCGTCGGCTCGAGCCCCTAAAAATTGAAGTAATAAATTGTTTTTTTTGAAAATTTTAAGTTTTTTTCTAGGGGCTCAAGCCGACGGGGGACAGAGGGGGACGTTCATACCCTGGAGGCGGGATGTCGGAGAACCCCGCGACACCAAAGACCAATGGAGGCGGGCGTTTCCGGAGACCATCCCCGAGAGGGGGGGATTAGTCCCCCCCGGAGGGGGCCGGTCGAGGCCGAGAGACCCCGACTCCTGCCATCTTTGCGGTTTACCCTAGGGTATTCCTTTAGTTAAAAAAAAAAATTTTTTACTTCAAAAAAAAAAAAAAAAAAAATTAAATCCCATCCTTAGAATTTTCGGCTGATTCCATATTTATTAGTTGTTTACTGTAGGACCTGCCGTTTTCTAGCTACATACTGTGAGCATTAAAAAAATCTGACCATCTATACATGCACACACTGCAAAGACATTTTAATAACTGCAAAATAACACGTAAAAAGACCTAATTATAAACAAAAGCCTCACGCTATTCATAGCCTAGCTTAAGTAAAATAGGTGTCAAAAGTTTATAAAAAATTACGAAAAATATTATTGCCTGCGTATCTAGGATTTGGCCTATTATTATAATTATTATTATTATTATATATTTTATTATTATTATATTATTATTATTTTATTATTATTATTATATTGTACTAAATATTTAAATAGTAAGCAAAATAATACCTCTTGCAAATGTATTTTTTCCAAAAAAATCGAACTCAAAATTGCAAATTATTTCGTACGATTTCACGGGAACTTCGCAAAATTAAAAACTCGTCAAACTTACGTCTTTAGCAACAGTACAGCTTGTACAAATTTGCCATTATTATTATTATTATTAGTATGACATGTATATATATATATATATATAATATATATATATATATTATATATATATTATATATATATATATATATATATATATATATATATATATATATATATATATTACTAAATATTATGTACCGTGACACGTCAAGTAGAAATTTATATGCAAGCTCCGCGTGACGTCATACTCACACGTCAGGATTTCCGCGTTACGTAAACTGTGACGTCATGACTATTTTATCGAATATATATATATATATATATATATATTATATATATATATATATTTATATTATTATATATAAATATATATATATATATTATATATCAGAAACCATGGCATACATATATATAATATATATATATATATTATATATATATATATATATATATATATATATATATATATATATATATATATATATATATATATATATCACAGCCCAATAGGGGGCTCGAGCCGACGGGGAACAGATGGGGGGACGTTTTCCATACCCCGTAGGGGAGGGGCGGAGGAACCCCCGCGACACCCAAATACCAAAGAGCGGGGGTTCCGGAGACCCTCCCCGGAGGGGGGAAATAGTCCTACCCTGTCGTTCCCCGGAAGGCCGAGAGACCCCGACTCCTGCCATCGGGGCGGTCTACCCTTGGGGTACACATATTTTTTTTAAAAAAAAAATTTTTTTAAACTAATGCGTACCCCAAGGGTAGACCGGCCCGATGGCAGGAGTCGGGGTCTCTCGGCCTTCCGGGGAACGACAGGGTAGGACTATTTCCCCCCCTCCGGGGAGGGTCTCTGGAACCCCCGCTCTTTGGTATTTGGGTGTCGCGGGGGTTCCTCCGCCCCTCCCCTACGGGGTATGGAAAACGTCCCCCCATCTGTTCCCCGTCGGCTCGAGCCCCCTATTGGGCCGTGATATATATATATATATATATATATATATATATATATATATATATATATATATATTATATATATATATATATATATATATATATATATATATTTCGATAAAATTAGTCATGACGTCACAGTTTACGTAACGCGAAAATCCTGACGTGTGAGTATAACGTCACGCGGAGCTTGCATATAAATTTATACTTGACGGGTTACGGACTACGGTACATAATATATAGTAATGCCATATATGCCTATATATATGCCTATATATATATATATATATATATATATATATATATATATATATATATATATATATATATATATATATATATATATATATATATATATATTGCCGTAGGCCTAGCCTAACCTATATGGACATACGTACGTTGTCGTAAAAGTTTACGTTTACGTAGATCGATTTATATATGTCGCATGCCTAACCTCTCCCTCTCTTTCTCTATCTCTCTCTCTCTCTCTCTCTATATATATATATATATATATATATATATATATATATATATTATATATATATATATATATATATATATATATATAATTATATATATATATTAAGCCATATTTATAGGGATATATTCTATCTTACGAAAAATAATTATTTAACAAATCTTTTTACTTTATTTAATTAACTACGTTTGGTTTATTCAATCACAGTATAAATATACTATGGTTCAAATGAATCGTTGATAATCGTAAAAAAAAATATCGAAAGAAAATTATTTTTATCGATATATAAATAATCGGAAAATATCAGAAAACAAACATCGTTAGTGGTATCCCTAAAAAAAAAAAGAAAAAAAAAAAAAAATAACTCCGAATCAGTCAATTTTTCTTTTTCGCAGATGAAGTTTTTAACATTTTTATCTAAAAATATTTATTTATAATATACGCTAATCTGTAAAAAAAACATCAAAGAGTTTTTTTTATACCATTTCTGTAAATTAAAAGTTATAGTTTTAATTACAAAGTCTACGTAAAGGTTTATTCACCTACGGGCTAAACTATTACCATATTTTTACTAAAGACATTCAATCATTTTCAATTTTTTTTAAGCTTCATTATTTTTTTTTAGAGTATATATTATATATCCTGTGATTTTTTAAATTAAATTCTTTTTTTTTTTAAATAAAATCTTTATGGATTTTTAACAACTTGAGAGGCTGTACTTTTTTTCCTAAAGAGTACCCATTTTCATTTTTATTATTATTCATTATTTTTTTAGAGTATATATATCCTGTGATTTTAAAAATTACCAGAGTAGTCTGTAATTGGTTAACTTGTCTAAGTTTTAATGGCATAACTGGATAATATATGAAAGAACTGGAGTAGAGAACCATTACCCAACATGGCCTCATGCAAACGCACACCAATACCCTAGGGTTTGTCAATAACTTATGTAGTATACACCTAGTCTGCTACCAAAGGAAAAAATATATACTGTCAAAATACACTGCTAACCACTCAATAAGCTTTAGCAAAGTTTGTCATATATAATTCAGCTAACCTCAATAACTACTTTAACTAAAAACCCACTAATTGGATATCAAATATACTGTCTTCCAGATGGGGAAGGATCAGAGAGGGCCAATAGTAATGTTGAGTTATGTAAATGAAAGGGTTAGGAAATTGTTTATCAGAAAATATTAGGTTTTTGAATTTGTGGAGAGAATTTCTGGACAAAGATCTTTTTGCAGTAGACAGAGTTCACTTAAGTTGTAAAGGTGTGGAGCTTTTCAAGCACCAGTTTGGAGATTTGTTTATCAAAAAACTAGGTAAAGTTAGGGTTGATAGGCCAAATCTGGATATGAATAATTGCAATGGTAACTGTAATAGTGGTGAGATAAATAAAAACTAGTTTGTATAGGCCAATTAATAATGATGCAATAAAATAAAGCCTTTCGAATTTCAAGTGCTTTTATACAAATGTTCATATCCTTAGAAATAAAAAAGATGAGTTGATTAGTTATACCATAAATGAAAATCTAGACATTATTTACGTAACTGAGGCATAGGTTAATGAAGAATTGTATAGAGACTCCTCTCTGGATATGAAATTTATTTTTGCCAGCGTAAAGGAAAGAAGGGTGGTGGAGTGGCGCTTTATGTTAAAAGCAATAGTCAGTCTATTAATGACAGACTAATCATGATGTTGAATTTGTGTGGGTAGATATCCTTATGTACAATAAATCATAGAATAGGGGCATTTTATAGACCTCCTGGTCAGTCAAGAATTAGACGCGGAAATGGTGAAAGAAATTGAGACAGCATGCCACAGTAAAAAAAAAAGGTATAGTCATAATGGGTGATTTTAATTTTCTTGGTATTCAATGGGACTCCTTGTCTAATATGGACCATAGTAGTTCTGTATTTATAAATTGTATACTAGACAACTTTTTGAGCCAGATGGTCCATAAACCTACAAGACACGATGCACTGTTAGACTTAATATTAAATAATGATGAAAGTATGGTGGATGAGGTTAGAGTTGAGGAGAATTTAGGACTTAGTGACCATAATATAAATAGATTTAATATGAATGTGATATCTGGGAGCAAATTGCAAGTTAAGGAAAAGATCTTAGATTTCCGAAATGGCTATTTTACCAAATTTCCAGACATGCTTCATATAACTGACTGGGATAAAGAGTTTAAAGACCAAAACTGTTTTATTATGTAAGAACATTTTAAGCAAATTTAATAATATCAGCAAATTTTAACGAATATTCAATCAGTAGGTTTTAAAGGTAAACCCATTAGGGTGGCGAAGAAAAACCTATTTAGTGGAATAGAGAGAGAAGAGAGAAAATTGACGAAAAGCGCAGATGTTTTAAAATATTCAAGGGTAGTAATAAAGGAAGGACGATTTATAAAATTATAGGAAAAATAGAAATGAACTTAACCAGTCAATAAGAAAGGCAAAGAGAGAGGCAGAAATTAATTTACCAAGGAATGGGAAGGACCTGAAGAAGTTTTATAGCTTTTATAAATTTAAAAATAAGAATAGGACAATTGGTCCAAATAAAATTGATAAAGGAGTTGGTCAACATTTTCAATGCTTATTAAGGAAAGATTAGATAATAGTTTGGTGACTAATAGTTCTGGTATGCATGTAACAAATACTTACAGAATTTGAATTTGGGTAAAAGATATTAAACGTTTACTGGACCATATTGACCCAAATAAAGCTGCAGGTCCTGATGGTATATATGGTAGAATTCTGAAGGAGGGTAGTACCAGCATTGCAAAGGCACTGTATTTGATATTTAAGCAAATCTATAACATTTGATGAGGTACCAGACAACTGGAAAACATCATGTGTTGTGCCTATTTATAAAAAAGGTAGTAAGGAAGATTTTGGAAATTATAGGCCAGTTAGCTTAACATCTCTGGTTGTAAAGATTCTGGAAAAGTAACTGAAAGGTCATATAGAGAAATATTTGGAAGATAACGAGCATGGTTTCAGAAAGGGTAGGTCATGTCAGACAAACCTTTTAGAATTTATGAATACATTACTTACTGCTTTGACGAGGATACCAGTTAATCATGTTTAGACTTTATGCAAACCTTTTTTGATAAGGTTTCTTTCACTTAAGGCGGAGAAGAAGTGTATTGCAAGTGAGCATCTGGTGGATTTGGTCATGGTTGGATTTAAAGAGTGGTTGTAGAATAGAAAACAGTATGTTTCAGGCTTAATAATAGTTTTGTTAGGTAGTAACAGCAGAAAATCTATCTGTTTCTTAACAAATCTTATCATAACCTGAACTAGGATGGCCCTAAAACGAGCACGAGGCCCACTAATTATTTTTATAAGAAAGCCTATGGAAAAATTTTAAACTTTGATAGGCTCTAACTTTTTTCCTTAAAGACTTAAATCAATTTTAAATTTATAAGCTTCATTATTACTTTTTTTAGAGTATATCCTGTGATTTTTTAAAAAAAAATTTTTATATATACTATTAACCAAATTCCCTATGGATTTTTAACAAATTTGGAGCGGTGTAACTTTTTTTCCTAAAGAGAGCGACGATTTTTTCGTTTTCATTATTCCTCATTATTATTTTTTTAGATAGTATATCCTGTAATTTTTATAAAAATTGGGGGACACTCTTCTGCACTCTATTACCAAATTTCCATTTAAGAATATAAAGTGTATTTTATACTATTTTATAAACATAATTATATATATATATATTGATACTATATATATATATATATATATATATATATTATATAGCTACTATAATATATTATATATATATTATATACTATATGATAATATATATATATCAGTGGCGGCTTTTGGGGGTAGGCAGAGTAAAGGCAACGCCTACTTGCCTTAGTGAACCCAAAAAATATTAAAAAGTAGCATATATAATATATATATATAATATATATAATAATATATAATATATATATATATATATATATAAATATATATATATATATATATATTATATAATATATATATATACTATATATATATATATATATATATATATATATTGTATATATATATATATACTATATATATATATTCTCATTCGAAGGCTCCATGATAAGCCGCCGACGTAAATTTCAACTTGATTCCCTTTTTAAATATTAGCGATCAGTGGCAATTTGTTACTCTCTGACGTCAGAAGAAAATATTTCTCGTTTCTTTTAAGTCTAGGCAACCTCTGTAATTGCCTGCCGACTCTAGTATGCTTGTCATTTTATAAAAAAAGAAAATAATAATTAATCTTCTTTATAAATAAATGTGTAGGCAAAAGATATATATATATATATACTATATATATTATATTATATAAATAATATATATATATACTATATATAATATAATATATAATATAGTATATATATATATATATAATATATATATGATATATACTATTATATTGATTTTGCCTACTCAAGAATTTGACCACGAGCCGCCACTGATATAAGTATATATATATATATAATATATAATTAGTATCATAAGGCGAGTTTCTCTTGTGATTTTTTGTTTAAAAATTGGGCAGTGATACCCCTCTGCCACACTATACCTGGAAATTATATTTAAGAATCTATCACTATATATATATATATATATATACTATATACATATATATAATGGATACTATATATATATATATAATATATATATATAA